>JAQFVV010012895.1:140152-275793 GCA_028023455.1 Epiperipatus broadwayi
CTCATGTATGTGGGTATTTCAAGCCATTATTTGGCTTATTTCGAGCCCTAGTTGGTGCACCATTTGTAACGATATTTATCAATTGCCATTTGTACTTTAGACTATCCTGTTTCTCTTCACTCCAGAATGTCTGAAGTAGCATACTCTTAAAGTCCCCATATGTTTCAGGTCTATAAAGAGTGCACGCCACCAACTTTTTGCTGAGGCATGAAGGTGGTTGCTCGCGACTGCTAATTTTTCTCGGTCATTTAGTCGACTCAAAGAAAACAGTTCATCGAGACCATTCAAATATTCTATGGGATTTTCTCCATATTCACCCCTAAAAACTTTCACTTGTATATATTTAGCTATGTTGCTACTTCTTCCCTCATTTATTAAACTATCTTCCTCTTCCTCTGTCCTTCTGGGACCCTTTTCTATTATCTGCCCACTTTCTATTTCTATAGGATTATTCTCGTATATCTCGGGCCCTAAACTTTGTGGTATTCTATTTGACCCACTACTTGAGGTTGCCTTAACTTGCATTTCTTTTATTTCTGTGAGTTTGTCTTCCATCATTATCAGTAATTGATGGTTTAGGTCTTTTTCCTGGCAACGCAGGTATTCTTTGACTTCCTCCACTACCATTCTCTGCTGATTTTCCAGCTTTTCATTAAAGTCAACTTGATCCTTCTGGCTATTGACTTCTAATTCTATTACACTTTGTTTTAAGCTTTCTATTTCTTCTCTTGTGGTCCCTGTCATTTGCTCCCCTATACTCTGTACCTCTTTCTGTACTTTCTTTAGCTCATGATCTGATTTACCTTGCTTTTTTCCCAGATCTTTATATTCTACTTTTAACTGTTTCTGTACAGCAGCTACCTCTAATTTTAAAGTATTAATCTCACTGCTTACACTTTCTTTGAAATTATTCTGAGCTATTTTAAGGCTTTCATTTTTATTGATCATTTTCTGATATCCTTCTTGTACAGCTACCAACTCTTTCTTTACAACACTAAAACTTTTCTCCCAACTTTCTTGACTTGTTGTAAATTTATCGGCAAGTTCCTTATATCTTATGTCACATCTGTCATCAAACTCTTGCCATTTGTTTTTTAATTCTATTATTATTCACTGTTGATTGGCTTCCTTCTACCATTTAAAAAAAAAGTTATTATAAGTACTTTGAATAAGTAGGTACCGGTGGATTTGCTTGTTTCTCTTCTTTAAAAAAATAATTGCTGTCGACACTTTAGATGATTGAGGTAAATCAACAAAAATTTGATTTATGGCTTCAAACTTGGTTCTACATGGATGTTATAAATTTTCTTTTTCTTCTATTTCCTCTTCTCCATTCATTGGAAGGTAATGAGCTTTTAATAAGCCAGGAAATAGAAATAAAGCATTCCATATAGCTTGTGTGGTTGGCTTCAAAATCTGTCATTTTGTTGGTTATTACTGGATACATGACTTCATAGACAGATCAGCGATTTTGACTCATTCTGTATTAATCAGGAAGCAGAAAAAATGGTTTAGCAATGCAGAGGCATTGTATTTTGCATAACCAAATATGTTAATATCATTTTTATAATTATTACTAACTTATAATAAATTCAATCTTGTTCCATTTCTCTCCTCTTCTTTAATATTGCTGGTAATTGCTTTATGTAAACGCACATTCCATTTGCTCTTTTTTTTTAACTTTCAAAGAGTGAGAGAAAAAAAAATTAAAGCGTTCACTCTCTTTTACAAAAAAAAATCTGAGCTTACATTTCTGCTTAAGAATTATAACAAGGAAGGACCGACTGAGTTGAGTCTCAAAATAATAATAATAATTTAACTGATCATCTCTCTCTAAAAAAATTTATGACTGACTGATCATCTCTCTAAAAAAATTTATGATTAACTGATCATCTCTCTAAAGAAATTTATTACTGACTGATTAAAAAAATTGTTTTAATCATTTATATCGCGAATTTCAACCAAAGGAAAAAAAAAACATCTGGAAATCTTTATCTTAAAAAAAATCAAAGCTTCACAAGTTTGACGTTGGTCACAATTAATAGAGACTTCATCAAAGCACCTCTTTTGTAAAAATAATTTTAAGATACAGATAACAACAAAGCTGGCCATCTATAACCATCAGAAATAAGTGTAAAAGCATCTTTGTGTTTGTACAGATCTATTCATTGTTTCACACGTGTACAATTTTTTATCTCCTAATCTAACAATTTTATTTTACACCTTTCTGATTTACTCTCTTTTAACAAAATGAAAATTAAATAAATTTAACACATATTATTTAATAAAAAAAAATATTATATAATAAATCACAAAAAGAACTGCTTATTCATAATAATAAATCTATACATATAAATCTCTGTATGTATAAAAGAATAAAAAAAATTTTTTTTTTTTTAAATAATTGAATACTATATATATCTACAATATATATAAAGTTTTTTTATGGAACATATATATCTCCATTGTTTTCCAATAAATGATTCATTAAATGTTATGACCAAATGTATAATGATTTCAGATTTATTAAAATAATGATTTAATCCATTTTTAAGAAGAACAATGCTTATTACACTAAATCAACAAAAATGTGAATATTTCTATGTTTTATTAAGAATTATTTATTTTAATAAACTGAATATTTTTAAAAAGGAAATAAGTTGTTGGGTGTATTATATTTTTGAAAATATGATTATTTCATGGATTTTTTTTGATAAAGTTAATAAAGGAACTTGGGGATTGTTGAACTCTTTGTATATAAACATTAATTAGTATAGGTTTTACTCATATATTTGTCATTTGTATTATTATTCTTTTGGGGTCATTTAAAGAATGTACATTTGTTAATGTGATATTTATAAATAAGCAACCAAAAGAAAATTTTATTAGCTCTAAAATAAAATTTAAGTAATTATAGCAAATTTGTGCATTAATGACTTGTTTTCATTCATTTATATATGATCATAAATATAAAACTGATATATATATATGGTTAAAGAACTGATTATTATTTGGGATAAGTACATTCTATTTTTGTACAATAACAATTACAATCAAAATTGATTATCATTTTTTCTTTCAGATATTTAGTAAATATTGTTTATTGAAGATAAATAAATGAATATTTTCTTTGTGGTAAATATGTGCAATTCCTTGGTATCATATTATAGCAAACAGGCTGAACATTATAGGGTAACCTCTTTTAAACTATTAAACATATTATTATCTTATTATGTTGTTCATTTTATAGATATTTTTTATTTTGTAAATAAAATTATCATTGTATTTATCAATCTTGAATAAACAGATTTATTTAATTTAATAAATACACAATATAACAGTAATAATTCAATGTCTCTAGACAATTACAAACATTTGAAGTTTAATCATTGAAAATAATAGAGATTTTACACTTTATTAAAATTCAGTAATTATCAAAGGTAAACCTAATGTTTTCATAGACATCAATTGGTATTATTCAAAATCTAGTCAATACATTATTAAGACATACTTTATATATAATAATCAAAATTAAATAATTTTGTTTATTCTTTAACATTATTATTAATTTTAATACATAATAATTAAGTGCTTGTCTTGTGAATTAATATAGATATAAATTACTACTGATTATATTCATTATAAATTTTTAAATGAATTATTGTTTATTACAAATTTGGTATCCAGTTGGGTTGGTATGGGTTTAATAAATTAATATTATTAATATATTTTAACTTTATTCCAGTATAAATTTTAGGTCATTTTATTCATAGAGTTTAGATAAAATTATTGCTCATATTTATTTAATTACAAATTTTGGCTTGTTGAATTTGTATGGTTCTATTAACTGCAATTAACTTATTTATACTGATACAGATTTGTTGCACCCAAAAGTCTTGGGTCATCTATAATAGAATTTGTCCAATTTAGACCATTACATTATATATATATTGTAATGGTCAAGTTTGTACATTCACGTAACAGAATTCAGAATCCAAGCAAAAGAGACCGAAGCTGACCAGACTAGGACTGTAACATCCCAAGTCCAACCACACTTCAACTTATAAGCCAATATTCCAAGACTCAAGACCCTATGAATGACCACCTTGAAATTACATGTAGAATACTCCCTTATTCATGGTCGACATAGGTCATGGAGATGCAGCAAGACATTGATAACTAAAAGAAAGGTTCTTAATTGTCTAAAATATATCACTAATTTAAAGGATTATTAATGCATAGTTTTCACATATATAGATTATAAATAATAATTAGAATTGGAGTGAATTAGATCAATGACAAGACAGAGAACGAAATACACTAAATTAATTATACATTTATTTACAATTCATACATATGTCATTTATTTTCAATTGGAATGACAATATTTTACAGCATTTTAGCATAGAATGTACGCAAACATTGGGTCGATAAGATAACACATTCTCTTTTTATACTGAATTCAAAATAGCTTAATATAAGTAATAATTAAAATTTGCATAGCTGGGTTTAACATGTGCCCATCTTATGAAATTGCTTTACAACTAATACATAAATAATCACTACGTTATGTCTATAAATCTAGTTATGCCAAATCCTATTAAATTTGTGGCTGTTATATAAGTAATTATATTGAACCTTGATCAGTCTAAAAAATCATTATTTATTAAAAATACAATATTATTTACAACGAGTGCATAAAACAGCTCAAGTAACGATCGATAGAACATGGCTTTCGAGAGAAAATTTCAGATCAATGCTGAAAGTGCTATATAAAGGTGGGAGAGTTGGCTGACTAAGATTTTATCAATGTGCTATGGTACAGGTAAATGACAATAGAAAAAGTCGCTCTGCGGATGGATGAATAACTACAGGGTTCTTGCGACAAACACCGGTACCCTGTAACCGATCGCCATGCTTTGTGAAAAGGAACTTTGTGTTCAGCAATGGCGGGGGACTTAGTGCTAACCTGGCCTTGGCTTAGGCTTCGCTACTGCTCTACCCTATAAGAGAAGATGTGCTGGCGATGCCATGGCTCCATCTTAAAATACGTATTATACGTATAGCAGCAAGACGAGAATAAATTTAATAAAATAATGGATCACATCTGCCAAGCAAAGAATATTATATTTCATACTATGAAATACAAGACAATAGCATATTAGTGTTATCAAATTTGAAACAACTCTTTTGTAGCCTGATAATAAATGTCTACACTACTAAAGGGGATATTAATAAATCTTTACTTTGACATGCTCGATCTATTAGGTTACTTATAGATAATAAATACTTTAAAGAGGGAAAGTATATTTCTATGGACATAAGAACTTAAATGATAAATATACTTATAACTATTATCAAGGCTAAATTTAATTCTTAATAAAACTATAAAGTTAAGTTTTTAAATGGTTGATTAAAAGAGCCACATTTCACATTTTAAATCATCATTAATAAAAAAAAAACGAGTGCAAGGCAAGTCATTATTATTTTATAAAACAGGATTTCGAAACTGCACAGAAAGTTGATACTATAAACCAAATTACATGAAGATTTTTTTAATAATATCTTTTTAAAACATGAAATTTAGTTCTCACAGTTTCGAAATATTAGCATATGAAATATAAAAGCATTTAATTAAAATAAGCAAAGAAATATAGACACAACCGCATTGATATAACTTTAAATTAGACACTAAATAATTTACTTTTAAATGAATGGAAATATAAAAATAGTCAGATTATTTTAACTTTAACAACATTAATTTTGATAGCAATTTACATATTATTTTAAATATTAAATGGATTTAGATTTTGGTTACACTTAGTTTTATAATTGTTTTAAAGAGAGAGTTAGCTAACTTATATAGAAATTTATGCAGAGCTCAGCGGTTTGAAAATAAAATGGTACCGGTATTATTTATCTGGACTGCAAGTTCTTGGCTGTAGGTTTGGTGATTTTGACTGGGGCGGCTGGTGGCATCATCTTTCCCATTCTGTTAGGCTTGTCTCTGCTAGTGGCATGATGGTAGTTCAGGCATTGCAACTAGAGATACCCGTTTTCTCATGGAGTAACAGCAAAGAAATGCCCGCTTTTAGCCGGACATATTAAACATTTAACAAATATGGAGACTGGCTGCAATTCTCTCTAAAAATATGGCTGTCTTTTTTCATTTAAAAATACAGAGTATTTATAGGTTTTCTCCAGAACTTACATTATCGGAATCTATCACCTCTAGACTCATTAACTCAAGAATTTAATTAAATATCAAATTTATAATCCAGATTTTTAAATCTTAGATAACTTATGGACTGTTAGAAACATTCCCTAAGCTATTATAATTTAAGATTGTTTGTTGCAAACAATGTCCAATTTAGATTTTAAAAATAACTTTATCTTATCTAAGGAGATTTTAATTAGCAAATTTTGAACTAATTTTACTTTTACCGATTCCAGGTGTGACTGTTAATGACACTTGTTTAGAAACAAAAATCTTTTTAATTACTTGACCAGCTTTTTTTTTTAATCTTACATAAAATAAGAAACTCTTTTATTAGAAACAACCTTTTAACATTTTTTTAAAACAAAAACATTTTTAACATATTCTTTTAAATAACTTACAAACATATTTTGCTATAGAGTCAAGCGTTGTTAGCCGAGAGGTCATCGCAACCACCTTGCAAGCAAGTAGTTGGTTGCAGACGGTTGTGGGTTCGCATCCCGGCCAATGCTATGACATATGAAAAAAAAAAAAACATATTTTGCTATAACTTTTAAATATATCTTCAAGAAACTTTTTTCCAAAATATATTTAAAACAAGTAATATTTTAACAGATTTTTAAAGAAACATTTAATATTATTTTTAGATAACAGCTTTTACATATTTTAAAATCATGCCTTTCTTCTATATAGCACAGATTATATATCCACATACGAATTTACAATATTAACAACAAAATTAAGAATTTACTTCTAATTTAAATAATAGAACAAACATTTTTAGAAATATTAAGTGAATTTTGTATGCTATAATTTTCCTAATCCTATCTAATTATAGCGTTGGTTTGCACATAAATATATAATACTATTTAGACAGACATGAGCTAATTTTAAATTTATTAACATTAAATAGGTTCGAACTGAGCACAGATGAGTGTGTCATTAGGTTTGATGGTGAAACGATGAGGGCTTGGAAAGTTATCGTTTCAATATATATATATATTGTAACCAGTTGGGTTACATAGCACACAATAATATAGTGTGTGTGCATATATATATATATATATATATATATAAAGGAAAATTTGAAATAAACACAGACAAAAATTGTAATGGATATTTTCTATATTCACTGAAATAAAAATAATAAATAAAAGATTAAATAACTCTGGGTTTAAAATAAAATTTCATTATGAAATAAATATTTTAAAAAAGGCTAATAAATATTATTATTTGTAACCCTGATTTTGAAATTTAAAAATAAGCATGTTTTCTTATAATTGTAAAAATGTCTATTTTTGAAATCTTTTAATTAATTTGTAAATTTCTATTATCTGAGTAAAAACATGTATGTAGATTCCAAAGGATTAAAGTCAATTTAAATCAACTTTTTCCAATCACACTTTGATAAAAATTTCAAGCTTGTTTTCAAAAGGATTAGACAGATTGAAAACAGACACTATGTTTTTATCACCTGACCAAGATTATAAAAAGAACTGATAAAAAATATCAGTCAGTTTGGCTTTAATATTTTTGAAAAGCAGTTAGCAAATGAGCTAGCTATAAAGTTAGCTAAAATATTTTGTGAAGAGTTGGTAACTGTAGCAGAGAAAGTCAATAGTTAAGCTAGCTGCAGAGATGCCAAGTAAAATTATACAGAGAACTGCCATGAGGATACAAGAATGAGAGAAAGTAGCTATTCTACAGTTCACTGACAGAGTTTGAATTCACATGGAGGAAAAAGGTCAAGATTCTTTGTAATTCATAGCCCTAAAAGTGTTCTGGAAAACAGCTTGTTGACCTAAAGCTTACCAAATCCAAGTCTAAGTGGAACCAACTGCAGATGGGAGAAAGCCAACCATGCCTGAATTATATACTTTTACCTGATGATGACAATTTCCTGGATTGACAAAAAACAGGTTGTCCAAGAGAAATACATATATATAAAGTGAGTTGTTTTGGTTTGCAGACCGTACTGCCACCACCAGAGGGCGCGGCGACATCATCAACAACCGGCCTGAAAATGGCAAGTGATAATTTTTTTTACAAAACGCCTCAAAATCGACAAATAAAAATGCCTAAGGCAATATATGTACAGCAAATAAAGCGAAAACTACAAATTATAAAAAAATGAAAGAAAATGCTAAAAAATTCAAATAATAAAATGTAAAAACCATGAAAATTCCATTACGAGCTATACACTCCCCCCAAATCAAAATTTCTTCCCTTAAATAGACAAATAAAAATGCCTCAACAAAATATATGTACAGCAAATAAATCGAAAACTACAAATTATAAAAAAATGCAAGAAAATGCTAAAAAATTCAAATAATAAAACCAAAAAACCATGAAAATTCTATCAAGAGATATACCTCCCTCTACAATCTGACAATTCACAAAACATGGCGGCCAAAAAAAGCGGGAAAATATGAAAAAAATCAAATCATTTACCTTCAACATAAATATGCATCTAAGTTCATATTAAAAAGCAATTCCCCCAACTGGGTAACACAGATTAATACGTAGTAACTAATAAAAAAATAAGCAGAAAATGCTATAAAATGCAAACTATAAAAAAATAGGATCAACAGTCTCACCCCCCCCTACAATCTGGACATTCAGAAGGAAGTATGGTGGCCAAAAATAGCAGGGATCAAATTATTTACCTTAAACATAAATATGCATCTAAATTGATATTGAAAAGCAATTAATTGTTCTCTGGCTTTCAAATTACTGCATATGTAAATGGAGCAGTAATATTTAAATAATCAAAAAGCAATCATTACCGACCCCTCCCCACTAATCAAAACGTAATAAATGGTATCAATATTTTAAGATTATTTAAGTAACAGACCTAATAAGAATTCATAACACAGATTAATACGTAGTAAGTAATTAAATAGAATTATAGTAAGTTTAAAAGAGAAGATGGAAAAATTACCTTGTTGCATTTTTTTTTGTTCAAGAAATTGTTTTTCACAGTTATATAGATTAAATCACAGATTGTAGTTTCAAAATGACTATCCCCTTCCCCCATTTAGTGACTTTTCTAAAACTAAGAACTCATAACACAGATTAATACGTAGTAAGTGATTAAATATGGCAACAACAGACTAACTTTTATAAAATGTACTAAATCTTATGAATATTTAAAAAATCATACACTATTTGCACATATGCTGTGCATTATTTAAGTAATAGATATAACTCCTCAACACATATTAATACAGTACATAGTAAGAAAGTTTAAAAAAGAAAGTGGGAAAAATTACCTTGTTCCAAATTCGGTTCAGAGCCATTTGCACAATGATGACTCGATCATGATGTTCTGCAAAATGTAGCTTTGTTGGTAAATTTCTTAACACTTTTAGCAATGATGATTCCAGCAGATTAAAAAAATTATTTAATAGAAGGTATCTACAACCACTAGCAGAGTTATTTAAATCAAGTTATGCACACACATATATAATATCCCAATTCATTTTAAAAATAATAAACAATTGTCCACTATATTCATATTATTTTCAATTATGTTTTTATTTAAACAAAGTTGCAAGTGCATCTACATTTTTTAATGAGAGATGTGTAATTACAAACATGAAATCTTCTCTCCCCCCCCTTACTTGACAGCAAAAAAAATATACCGTAAATACTTTTAAAAGAAAAGTCTTTCAACATCAAATTATTTATCTTTAAAGCAATTAATTGTTATCTGGCTTTCAAATTATGACATATGTAAATTGATCAATAATATTTAAATAATAATCAATGTAAAAAAGGAATACACAAAACATAATTACCAAAGTCTTTTGGAACAGATTTTAACACTAATAGTAAGAGCAAATATGGCAGATATTAGTGGGAAAAAAAAAGTTTTGAGTTAAAGTTTGCACATATCTAATGTGTATTCTTCTCCATCAAAAAATAATCCTAATTAAGTTTGTCAAAAAATAAACATTATCCCAACAACTTGTATTTCTAGCAATACAAAATAATAACACGTCAAAATAGAACAAAGCTGGTATTTCAAAAGTCTAGTTCACTTATGTTTTAATTAAACTTGTTGGCTTTGGAATACACATTAGATATGCGCAAACTTTAACTCAAAACTTTTTTTTCCCGTTAATATCTGCCATATTTGCTCTTACTATTAGTGTTAAAATCTGTTCCAAAAGACTTTGGTAATTATGTTTTGTGTATTCCTTTTTTACATTGATTATTATTTAAATATTATTGATCAATTTACATATGTCATAATTTGAAAGCCAGATAACAATTAATTGCTTTAAAGATAAATAATTTGATGTTGAAAGACTTTTCTTTTAAAAATATTTACGGTATATTTTTTTTCTGTCAAGTAAGGAGGGGGGGAGAGAAGATTTCATGTTTGTAATTACACATCTCTTATTAAAAAATGTAGATGCACTTGCAACTTTGTTTAAATAAAAACATAATTGAAAATAATATGAATATAGTGGACAATTGTTTATTATTTTTAAAATGAATTGGGATATTATATATGTGTGTGCATAACTTGATTTAAATAACTCTGCTAGTGTTTGTAGATACCTTCTATTAAATAATTTTTTTAATCTGCTGGAATCATCATTGCTAAAAGTGTTAAGAAATTTACCAACAAAGCTACATTTTGCAGAACATCATGATCGAGTCATCATTGTGCAAATGGCTCTGAACCGAATTTGGAACAAGGTAATTTTTCCCACTTTCTTTTTTAAACTTTCTTACTATGTACTGTATTAATCTGTGTTGAGGAGTTATATCTATTACTTAAATAATGCACAGCATATGTGCAAATAGTGTTTGATTTTTTAAATATTCATAAGATTTAGTACATTTTATAAAAGTTAGTCTGTTGTTGCCATATTTAATCACTTACTACGTATTAATCTGTGTTATGAGTTCTTAGTTTTAGAAAAGTCACTAAATGGGGGAAGGGGATAGTCATTTTGAAACTACAATCTGTGATTTAATCTATATAACTGTGAAAAACAATTTCTTGAACAAAAAAAAATGCAACAAGGTAATTTTTCCATCTTCTCTTTTAAACTTACTATAATTCTATTTAATTACTTACTACGTATTAATCTGTGTTATGAATTCTTATTAGGTCTGTTACTTAAATAATCTTAAAATATTGATACCATTTATTACGTTTTGATTAGTGGGGAGGGGTCGGTAATGATTGCTTTTTTATTATTTAAATATTACTGCTCCATTTACATATGCAGTAATTTGAAAGCCAGAGAACAATTAATTGCTTTTCAATATCAATTTAGACGCATATTTATGTTTAAGGTAAATAATTTGATCCCCGCTATTTTTGGCCGCCATGCTTTTTTCTGAATGTCCAGATTGTAGGGGGGGGTGAGACTGTTGATCCTATTTTTTTATAGTTTGCATTTTATAGCATTTTCTGCTTATTTTTTTATTAGTTACTACGTATTAATCTGTGTTACCCAGTTGGGGGAATTGCTTTTTAATATGAACTTAGATGCATATTTATGTTGAAGGTAAATGATTTGATTATTTTCATATTTTTCTGCTTTTTTTGGCTGCCATGTTTTGTGAATTGTCAGATTGTAGAGGGGGGTATATCTCTTGATAGAATTTTCATGGTTTTTTGTTTTTATTAATTGAATTTTTTAGCATTTTCTTGCATTTTTTTATAATTTGTAGTTTTCAATTTATTTGCTGTACATGTATTTTGTTGAGGCATTTTTATTTGTCTATTTAAGGGAAGAAATTTTGATTTGGGGGGGTGTATAGCTCGTAATGGAATTTTCATGGTTTTTACATTTTATTATTTGAATTTTTTAGCATTTTCTTGCATTTTTTTTTAATTTGTTGTTTTCGATTTATTTGCTGTACATATATTGTCTTAGGCATTTTTATTTGTCGATTTTGAGGCGTTTTTTTGATTTTGGGGGGGTATAGCTCGTAACGGAATTTTCATGATTTTTTGTTTTTATTATTTGAATTTTTTAGCATTTTCTTGCATTTTTTTTTAATTTGTAGTTTTCGCTTTATTTGCTGTACATATATTGCCTTAGGCATTTTTATTTGTCGATTTTGAGGCGTTTTCGTAAAAAAATTTATCACTTGTCATTTTCAGGCCGGTTGTTGATGATGTCACCACGCCCTCTGGCGGCGGCAGTACGGTCTGCAAACCAGGACCGTTTTTAAATAATTCATTTGATAGACATTTTAAATCTATATATTTAAATTTAAATACATTTATAATTAGTTAAGGGGCAACCTGATAAAAAGATTTCTAATCTCTTGAAAATTGACTATACTTATTTTTAAAAAAGAATAAAAGAAAGCTGTAATAGAATTTGATAACTGATTTTGAAATTATATCTATATGTTGTTTATGCACACATATATATGTTTTCAAAATGGAATTAATTAGAAAAATATAATATTATTGTAACAAATTAAAATAGGGCATATACATAAAATTTAATCATTTTTTGTAATTATTGAATATCAATTTAATATATTAATTGTATATTAGAAATCACATGTTTGTGTGCACATATATGTAAATCAATGTAACAATTTGAAATTTGAATAATAATTATGTAAATCACCAATGTGATATTTTTTTTATTGTATAAGATTTAATTTATATGTATAGCTACATAGACTTTAATTTCAATTTTTTATTTTTATTGTTAATGAACTTGTATTCAATTGTTAAAAATTGTATTTAATCATCATTTCTTGGTCACATACAGTAATAGAGCTTATGTTCTCTGAGCTAGATTCATGCCCGGGATGAATATATGAATGGTGATGGGTATTTAGTGCTTTTGGGCATCCAGAGATGATCAATCATCATCTTGGTTGGCACAAACGAGAATAAACTTTAAAGCCCATGCATTACCTTTAATTTTAGTTTAGTCTTATTAAAAATTATGTTTATAGTTGGCCAGTACGTTAATGGTACAAATTGTCTGAGCATTGATGATGATCATCATGTTTCAATATCCCAGCATTATTGTTTAGATTTTCTGATTATTGTGTATTCTAATGGATGAACACTAAGTTGGTGCATCCAAGTTATGTTTAAATAATTGCCCAAGCTGGCAAAGGCTCAATAGTTAGCCTGGTCTACAGAAGACCCATTTTCAGTCCAGTCACAAGATTGACTGTTAATGTATTGTACTGATTTTATTATATTTTATTGTAGATCATTCATGATGATGAATGGTTTATTTTGAGTATTACTTCTACTTACTTTTTTATAATACTGGTTGATGGTTATGCATTTAGTTGCTCTTCTGATCTCTCATTGATTTCTTGGAGATTCTCATGATCTCATGCACCCCTTAAATATATTTTACTTATATACTTTTGTAAATTATTGATATTTGATTTTGTATTTTCTTGAGGTTGATGATGATTTTCCAACACCCAGGTTCACTCCATCTTTTAGCTACTACCCCATCCCATTACAATATATATAATCACATATGGCACTTGGAGAAAAAAAAAGTCTGCCCAATATCGTAAAATTTCAAATTTTATTTTTTTGTTTGTTTGTTTACATTTTCCTGGGATAGATATAATTGCAGTCATGTTGTTAGATCTAGTGTTGTTCATGGCATCATTGAAATATGAACAAAAAACTAAGAGATTTATTTGTGTTGGAGGCAGATATATCAGGAGAAGCAATATATAAAATTTGAAAAATAATTTAAAAATGTTGTCAGTTGCTACAAATTATGAAATAGAGGCAAAGTAAAATATTGCCAGAGATCCGTGTAGACCAAAATATTCTTATAAAAACTGCTAAAATACGATATATACAAATTTTAATACAATCTAATGATTCTTTATTAAAGATATTGGAGTTCCCAGTAAAGCATAATTAAGCACTCTAATGGAGTTTTAGATTTATGTAATCTATCAATCAGATGACATCAGCATTGTAGAAATTTGTCTCTAAATCCCAGTAATGAAAACATACTAGTTAGTTAATGATGTGGACTGAAAAAACAATTTTCTGTTTTTTGAACAAATAACACAAAGAAAGAAAGCAGAAACTGAAACTTTTTAACAACTTATACTTGGATGTGATGTGATGTGATGCACTGTGACTTCTTATACGGAGTCAGAAATCTCTCAGCAACTCTGCCCAGAGAAACCTGTTAGCCAGTTTGACTTACCTTTTCATTCTCCATCCCAAAATTTTCTCATATTCTTCCCTATCCTGCTCCATCCCATTTCCATAATATAATCTTCGTCAAGTTCATGGCCTTTATATCTAAAACCTCATCTTTTTCCAAACCCAGCATAAAAACCAATAAGCCACTTTCTGTATAATCACTCTGTTCATATTTATTCTTTCACAACTTCATTATTTGTATCCTTTCTATTTTCAGACATTTACATTCAATTAACAGATGCCTATAATTTTCTATGCCTTCCTTACACAATTTGCAAACTAAATCACCCATTTTTTTCCATTTATGTGTATATTTCCCTGTTGCTAAAGATCACATTGGGCTTTAAACAGTAAAGTACTTTCCTTGTTATTATCATAAATTAATTCATTTCCAATATTCTGTTTACTTCTATAAATATTTAAACTCTTTTTACTCTCCATACTAGCTCTCCATCTCTCCAAATCCCTATTCTTTATTAATGCATCTAATCTTCTATCCCATTCCTTAACACTATAACACTCAACAATTCTCCTAACACAATCATCCCACCTTTTGTACAAGTATACTGACATAATTTTTTTATCTAAATCTTCTGCGTATTGCATTACTTCTCTCACCCATCTTGTTATCTGCTCTTTATTCATAACCCAATTGAATACTATTTTGGCTATTCTTTTATTATCCATAAACTGCAATCCACCAAACATTTTCATTTTGCTTTCTGCATCTCTCATATAAAAATTTGATCATCCCATTTCTCATAGAATTGCCTCATTTGCTGTCCATACTTCTGCATCTACTGCATGTCTTCCTACTTCTCTTTGTACTTTTTCTAAATAATCTAACACTCATTTACTAAGACATAATGCACCATTACCATATGTTAGCCCTGCTACTGCCACTCCCTTCCATACAATTCTAGCTACATCATATTTATTATATGAGAATACTGTTAATTTCTTTATCAATCCTTTTCTTTGCTTCATTTATCAATTTTTTCTCCCATTCCTCCAAGCAATTTCTCTGATGACTTAAGATGATTTCCAAATAATGATATCTATTCACCACACTTAACTTTATAACCTCCAGTAAAAATTCTTTGTTTTCTCTTTATCCAGTATTAATTATCATTACTTTTGATTTTTCTTCACTAAATTTAATCCTCATCTCTTTACCCACCTTTGCGCATGTCCTCAGAATAACTTACATATCTTCCCTTCTTTCTGCATACAAAAAAAAAAACAACATCCACAAATAAAAGACCCAATAATGTATATACTTCCTTGCCACCTATTAATGGTATCTCTAGCCCTCTTCCTCATCTTCCTATTGCTCTCTCTCCATTTCTTCAAATACAACAAAAACAAAATAGGTGACAGAGGACATCCTTGCCTCAGTCCCATCCCATTTTTAACTTTAACTGATTCTATATTCCCTAACTTGGTGTTGTGATGTGATATGATGTACTGTGACTTTGCCTTAAATGGAGCCAGGAATCTTTCAGTAACTATGCCCAGAGAAACCTGTTAGTCACTTTGCCTTCCCTTTCCATTCCCCACCCCAAGTTTTCCATAATCTGCTCCATCCCATTTCCACAACATAATCTTTGTCAACTCTATGGTCTTTATATGTAAACCCCCTTTATTTTTTTCCCAAACCCAGCATAAAAACCAATAACTCACTTTCTGTATTATCACTTTATTCATATTTATTATTCCATAACTTCATTATTTGTACCCTTTCTGTTTTCTAGAAGAAATAAAACTTAATTGCGCCATCTGCTGAAAAATATAATAATAAATTAAAACGTTTGTAGAAATTACATAAAAATATGCAACAGATGTTTTTTTTTAATAAAACCTAAACTAAATTAATTATTGAAATAATTATAATGATTTAAAATTTTTAGAGTAGTAATTTATATGCAAATTGTATAATGCTTAAGTTTTTGTTTTATTATTTTATTTCTTTTTCTTTTCCATACATGTATTAACGCTAGAAAAAAAATTGATTTTTATTTTTGGAAGAAAAAAATATTCTTAAGATTTCTTGGATTTATTAATTTATATATATTCTAAGGTGTAAATATACATTCTTAACTTGACTGATTATACATTAAAAAATCGTGACCAATAACAACAACAAAAATCCATTGCAATAATCTTTAAAATTATAGATTACTTATTTTAGGAATTCTGTATATGAGATAAAATTACATTTCACATATACAGTTTGAATATTATAATTCAAGTTCTTGGGCATACATTTAATTTTACTAGTCATTCTATCAAATGTTTGTCTTACATATTTTGAATTATGAAATTGTTATTGCCACATTAAATCTACAAATTCCTTTTCATTTTTTGTTCAGTTTATATCTTTGAGTATATCGCCTATATGTCCATTAAAACAATTATTGTTCTTATAAGAATTATGTTTTTAGATGATCTATAACCGGGGTTGAACGGCAAATATGTTGGGAGTAGAGAAAATGTTTCTACTAAAACATTGGGACTTTACATTATAGTGCTCGCATGCTTGGTTCTTATACTATGAAATAATAAGCTGGTAACTACTATATAATCTATTTCAATAATACGATAAGCAAAGTAGTAACATGTTGAGAGAAAAGAGAAGAAATAGCTTTATTAATATTAACTGATCCAATGTCGACTAATTATTGAGACCAACAGCAATAATATAATCCTTTCAGACATGACTAGACTACTAAGATTTAGCTAGGCATCATGATGACTTTATGTGCGAATATATAAATAGTCTAAGTTAATAAAATAAAAACTTACGGTAGATTTGTTTATTTTGCGAATCGTTTTCAATAGAAACCAAATAACCACTCATTTTTCTGCAATTATCTCTAGCTGTTGCCCATGTTGTTTGTGTACTACTGTAGAAATATCCACATTCACCATTTTGTATGAACTAAATATAACATGTACATATTATTTTCCGACTTTTGTAAAATAAAATTATCTATCTATCTATCTATCTATCTATCTATCTATCTATCTATCTATCTATCTATCTATCTATCTATCTATCTATCCATCTATCTATCTATCTATCTATCTATCTATCTATCTATCTATCTATCTATCTATCTATAATTTTATTTAAGATATGTGAAGTAGGTATGGTGAAATGGAGGTTTTAAACACACACACACACATATATATATATATATATAACCAATGATTTTCACAATTAACAAATATAAATGTTGTATAATCCAGATTTATGTATAATATAATTAGTAATTCTATTGTATTATATTATGGATAGATGATCTGAATAAAGAAATGTTTTCTTAAATATAAATGTAGAGGCATAACGTTAATTAAAAGAAATGATTAAAATTTCATTTAATAAAAATAAATAAATATTAAAAATGTAAAGAAGGAAGTGACAGTAGATGAATAAACTGATGTATAATCAACAGTTTCTTTTGTTATAGGGCTTTAAAATTTTTTTACTAATGGGAAATATCTCATAAGTTTCATCATCGGAATTGCATCTTGGTCTTAGGAAAATATATCTTGGGTCCAGAATAAATAATATGAAAAGAAAGTTTTAATAATAGTGCTGTTTTTGCTGTATTAGCATGTCGATATCTTTTAGCACTCATGCAATTTGATTTTTTATACTTTCACAAGGTTAAAAACAAATAGTATTTTGATTGGCTTTGGCATTGCTTCATTGTTTACAAATATACTGATATTTGAACCATTAAATATAAAACGCATCATTGCAAACTGGCAGATTATATTACCATCTCGGCTTAACATTTTGTTTATTATGGACAATGTTATAAACATTTTTGTTTTTGCATTTGAATGAACTTTCTCTTTTCTTGGGATCTAGATTATTTGGGCAGAATTAGTATAGAAATATATATTTTACAATCAGCAACTTTAAATCATATATATATAAAGCGCTCCTAAGTGACTGTTATACATATATATATATTTTTATAAGCTTTTAAATACTGTATTTTTAAATATTTATTTATAAATTTGCATATATATATATGGACATATTTGTTTTTGATAACAGGCTTTTGCTCACATATAAACTTTATACATACTCATATCATATTCACTGGGAAACAGAGAGTGATGGAAACTCACTAAAAACCAAAGCAAAACTAAATCTGAATTATTTTTTATTTTCAAAATAAAATATGTACTCAGATAAAGCATGAATACTTTTCTACAAAAAACAAAACAAAACAGTAAGTTATGATTATAATAAAAAAATCAAAAATTAAAACATATCACAGGTCCAAATAAATGATGATAAAGAATATTAAAATAAACAATTCAATAGTCATTAGAGCTTATGTTTCTGATAAAAAAGATCCACAGACAGTATTTAACATATTATGAATTGTTGCATACAAAACTACAACAATTTTTTTTTGGAAAAAAAAAAAAAAACTACAACAAATCAAAAATTAGGAACACCAAAATAGCACTCATCATCAGCAGCACTCTACTTCGTTGCCATGAATATTGATCCCAATACAGACTTGTCTAACTCCAAACTTCTATCCAAATGTGATAAACACCACCCTACTAAAGCAGGCCGCATCAAAATATATGATTATACGTCCAACTTATTTATCATTTGGAAAATGTTCTTAAAGATAATCAGTATAAGGTTTATTCATTTTTATCATTTTTTTTCGTCTTTACATTTTTTAAATTATCTTTATTGAATGAATTGTTTTAACACGTTTCAATGTTGCCGGCAATGACCATACAAACATTTTTTAATATTTCTTAATCGGATGGTGATCGGTGTAATCCAAGTACTACTATACTAATATTGTCAATTTCTTATAGATGAATTCAGGTAATACATAAATATATAAAGTGACAATTCCAACGTGTGCGCGCGATTATGTCTATAATTAATAAAAATAAAGCGATTTTTTTAAAGAAAAGGTTCAAAAAATTGGACAATTATATTTGCTTAGATTTACAATTATAGATTTTGTAGTTCTTTAAAAATGCAAAAATACTTTTATTTATAAAATGAATTTTTAAAATAAATCTTCTTATGTTGTTTAATTATAAAGAGAACAATATGTAAACAATCAAAATAAGTGTCATAGATCACATGACCCTATTCTCTTAAGTTTGTAAGTTATAAACAATGAAGATTGCCAATTCCTCAACAAGCTTTGTGATAAATGCTTAGCCAAAGCTAGCATTTAAAATACCTCTGTCAGGACCCCCCCCAAACCCCTGACCATGGTTTTATGCTTTGGCACTCCTCAGATAGGTGCCAGGGTAGGTTCAGACACTAGATCTAAAAATACCAACCCAAAGTCAAGCATTTATATAAAAGTTATCTACTGAGTGGAAAATCTGAAATTTTCAGACACCTACATGTCTTCAAACCCAGATATCCAACTCAAATAGCTATATGGGCTGATAGAGCTTCAGACATACCATATATTAGTAGTTTTAGCAATATAACATCACATAAGACTTAAGGCAGAAACTATAAATAGTCAAAATAAAAGTCATAGATCACATGACCCTATTCTCTTAAGCTTGTAAGTTATAAACAATGAGTATTGCCAATTCTTCAGCACCTCTCTGAGGAGTGCCAAAGCATAAAACCATGGTCAGGGGTTTGGAGGGGATCCTGACAGAGATATTTAAATGCTGGCTCTGGTTAAGCATTTATCACAAAGTTTGTTGAGTAATTGGCAATCCTCATTGTTTATAACTTACAAGCTTAAGAGAAATAGGGTCATGTGATCTATGACTCTTATTTTGACTATTTATAGTCTCTGCCTTAAGTCTTATGCGATGTTATATTGCTAAGACTACTAATATATGTTATGGCTGAAGATCTATCAGCCCCATATAACTATTTGAGCTGGATATCTGGGTTTGAAGACATGTAAGTGTCTGAAAATTTCAGATTTTCCACTCAATAGATTACTTTTAGACAAGTGCTTGGCTTTGGGTTGGTATTTTTAGATCTATTGTCTGAACCTACCCTGGCACCTCTCTGAGGAGTGCCAAAGCAATGAACCATGCTCAGGGGTTTGGGGAAAGGGTTCCTGACAGAGATATTTTAAATGCTGGCTCTGGCTAAGCATTTATCACAAAGCTTGTTGAGGAATTGGCAATCCTCATTGTTTTTAATATGTAAAAACTTTGTACAACGATAATGTAGATAAACATACCAATTAAAAAGTTTTACTAATATAAGAACTACTATGAAAATGTTTATAGAAATAAAAATATATTTTAAAAAGACAAAATTTATATAAAAGAACTAATGTGATTAAGTAAGTTTACAGTTTATTTGAATTACAGTCGTACTCAATGGCAATTAAATATTTATTGAGAGAGTTATAAACTAAGTACTTTGTAGGGCCACTTTTTATCATTCTGGTTGGCATTACCACCTCCATTTAAATACATTTATTCTCGGTTATCTCCACATTAAAATATATTTAAGTACATATAAATAGAATATCAAATTGAGAGATGATTAGTTTAATTATTTGATTTTGACCCAATTTATTTTATTTAATTAGCTACATCAATTGATGTAGCTAATTATTTTTTATTTTTATCGTAGAAAATAATTAGCTACATCAATGGGTGTGTAATTAAATGTAGATATAACTCTATTTCCTTTCTTACATTTTTTTAAGATGACGTGACTTTTTTCCAATTTAGTCTGTCACATTTTGCTACCCAATGTTATTTCAAAGACAACACTATAACCTGATAACAAGATAAACCAATATCTTTTTTATAAGATTATAAACTATTCTAACTTTATATATCTAGAAGCCAAAGTGATTTATATAACATCATATATCTTGGCATATGAATAGTTAAGTAACAGAGTTAAAAATCAAGAAAAATACTTGCAAGATGAATTGGATTTTGGGATAATAATTAATATCATAGCATAAAACAAGACTATTTATAGGAAAAATAAAAAAAAAACAACAATGTTAATAACATTCTGAAAAAAATTCAAAAGATCTGGTTTTCAATTTCTTTATATCATATGGAACAGTAATATATGCATTATTTTAAAATAACTCATATTGGTAGACAAAATAATGGAACAATCATTGCAAAAAGTGGAGACATTTGCAAGAGTGATCATGGTTAAGTGTAAGCAATTGCTTATGAAAATGATGCAAGACATAATAATAAAATAAACAATACTTAAATAAGGCATAATAAAAAATGAAACATTAACAAACAATATATATATATATATATATTAACAGGCAACCCGGTATTAATTTTAGTTGTTTGTTTATATGTCTATCAAAAATAATTGAATCTGTTAACCACGTAGGGTAATAAACACAAAACTAAGGCTGTATAGTCACCATAACACCTGTGGATAAAATTTGACTACTATCCACCATATTGGATTTGAATATGAATCTCTTTCTTAAATATATATTAAGAAATAAAATCTACTACCCTATATCAGGATATATGTTAAAAATATATATAAAAAAAATCTACCCAGTGGTCATTATTTCATTTAAAAAAAAAGACAACAATTTCTTCGGATAAAGTATATTTATGAGGATCAATTAATTAAATGACTTCAAGTGCCAATCTTATTAAGACAGTAAGAATTATACTTTCTCCTTTTAGAAATCTTAAAACTATCATTAATTAGGTGCCCGATCCTTTCAGCTAGCTCAAACCCCAGGGCTGGGAGGTAATAATACCCATCAGGTTGAACGGAGGTGACTGACTAAATTTGTGTAGTTGAAACAAGCTTCCCCTGCTTTATATACCTTTCCACTTATAAACTTACGTATTAAAATTTAAAATTACGTGTAATATACTTGGTTATTCCAATATTCTAACAGGAAGGAAACTAGGCTAATATAAGCGATAAATATGTTCATTAATGAGAGACAATTTGTTTTAAAGTAAGTAGATAATTTTATTACTACAGTTAATTAAATAATAAGAAAGAAAAACATATATATAATTTATATATCAATGATAACATAAAAGACAAAAAAAACAACAGAATTAATGAATTATAAAAGAACATATAATTAAATACATATGTGGGAATACATCTATATGTTTAAATTAAAATATATAATTTTACACAATGGCTGAACTTTTGGAGAGTAACAATAAGCCATTTTCAGTTCTTTAGGTTAATAAAATTAGTTATAGTTACCTTGAAGTACCCGGGATTTCTAATAGGGATAAGTTGATTTCCCCATAAGTTTGATTTTGACGATCCAACTGAAATTGAGATATTCTTTCACTATTGAAGAATACTGTCGAAGAACAAAACAAATTTTTTCTGCTAATAGCAAAAGGTTTGCACAAACATCCATTTTGTGGTATCACTTGAGTCTAAGAAATAATGATGACTTACTGGAGGCATTCTGAGTGTACATAATTTGATATTTTCTTCCTTCCTGGATTGTTTTAGTGGCATATTGATGAGGTACCTATGGTTCTTGGAGAGCAAGAAATTAACAGGAACAGCTACATCTGCGGAGCTTAGGGTAGCAGCCTTTACACATATTTTTTTACTCCTGCATTATGATGGTAGCGATGGTCTGAGTTAATATATCTAAAACCATAGCTGTATCAGTCAATTTAGCAACAAGAAAATATTAATATTTCAGTTTGAAAAACCACTCTTGCTTGTTCTAAAGCACACTAGCTCTTGGGGCACTTGAATAATTAAATGGTCAGATAAGAAAATAAAAAGAAATTAAATGACCAATGCAAGCACGAAACCACAGCATGAACCATAAATGAAACATGAGAGGATTAGTGACATCTTGCTAGTTGAATCCGAAGATTTGCTGATAAGAGGCTAATAAAAATATAAAAGCCAAAAGATTATTATTATTATTGTTGTTGGAGAGCTGACTTTGAATCTACATATGAACTATAGCTGTATTGCAGGCTTCATGATATAGAGGTCTGCAATAGATTTAATTTCTTGACAACCAACTGAGACCTCCCTATGACAGTTATGGACCAAAAGGAATGGCAAGTAGCAGTTTCATTTTTTTTTAAAAAAAAGAACAAACAATCTATGTAAGTGATCACGAAGATGGACCTATAAATCTGCAGAATCCATAAAGTATAAACTTTTACCAATAGACCTTTTTTTAAATAATTACAGTATAACTTCAATAAGTAATCAATCCAAAAAAAGTAATATAAATAAATGGACTCTTATCTGACCAAGAATAGAACTCTAAATCAATTATAAATATTTATTTTTATATAAGTTTGCTATTTCAATCATTTCCATTTTTATTTATTTATTTATTTATGTTGTATTTAACTAGGTTATTTATTTCTATCTGTTAACTAAAATGTATTAAATTTAAGTTGGGTGTGGATAGTTGGCATATAGTCCACTCTCCCCCATATGTAGCATTTCTCTTTAATTATTGTATATACATGATTCCTTCAGACAGACGCACATTCCTGTACTGGACGAGGATCATGTCCCTCAAATAATAGCACACTGTCAGATGCATATTCCTGTCAGCATGGTTTTATGCTAGCATCTTCATATTGCATTGGTTGCGACTATATATCTGGAAGCTGGCATTGGTTTGGCTATGAACTTTTAGTCTGAAATTGAAAAGTTATTAACTGTGGAATCTATGTAGCCTATCTATACTCAACATGCTAAAGTAAAATATTATTAAAATGTCCATTTGTACAGACTATTTAAAATAGTAATTTAAATTTAAAAATTAATGTTAAAATCGAAATATAAATTTTATTCCTCAGTTTTAGAATGTGCGTTAATAAAATATGCTGTGTTATTAGTACTGGCAGTGATCTAGTGATTGTTTTTATTATTCTTTTTAATCTTTATTAAAAATATATCTTAATAAATATGTTTTAAACCTCTGCTACTCCATGAGCTAGTGGTAAGGGCTGATGGCTGTGGTAAAATATCTATGTAAAAATTGGATTTTAACAGCGCACATCTGCCTATTCTATAAATTTTCTAGGTTCGAGTAGCCTAGTGGCGCCCTGTAGTGCAGATACGGTAAGACTCCTTTGATCTCCCACACCCTGACCATTATAATATATATATATATTGTAACAATCAGATTTGTATATTCATGCAACAAAATTTAGAGTTCTGGAAAATTATACCAAGGCTGATCTAGATGAGGGGTTGAGACCTTGAATCTGATCACTCCTTAGCTCCTCCACCAACCTCCATGACTTACATCCCTATGAATGACATATATGAGGCTACACTCAGAATTTCTTAGTTCGCATGCTGACAGTAGCAAAGGGTGAAGCAAGAAACTCAGGGAAGATTAACTAAATTACTATATATTAATAAGTAACACTAATTTTAAGAAACTTAACTAAAATTTAAGATTAAGAGATCTTAACTAAGATTTGGGATGAATTATGAATGAAACTCAACACAGTTATTATAATTTAATATATTTTAATTGATAAACATAAATATAATAAACAAGAGTACAGTAATGGACACACATAGGTATAAACAATAATGAGCAGGTTTGGCACACAGTATCTTATCTGATGCACTACATTTCAAAGTGTTTATTACAATTTTTAGAATCTATGGTCTAATTAATCATGGCTTAATTCCACTATGCCTCACCTATTAGGCTTGCAATGGTTAAGTCAGTACAAGAATGATGAATTATCATCATAATATTTAATTGGTCATTTACTAACACTTAACAAGCTGCAATTGGCTCGCTATGCAGATTATATACATATAAATCAGATTACATATTCAGATCAATGCTGAAATATTACATTATGGCAGTATGAACTGGAGCTTTGTAGTATGACTTCTGATACTATAGTGTATATATATTCTTAGAGATGTGTACCAAGTACTCATTCCCATGGATTGTATAATTTTCTGTGATTAAAGTGAACACATAGTTCTGTGATCAGAGCAGCTTATAAAAGCAATCTGAACCCTCATGTTCCAGTTCTAAAGAAGAGCTGTCTGAACTAAAAAGATGATGGGGTGGCCATTAAAATTAGAAGCCTATTCACATAAAAACATACAGCAAGAGGTCTATGCATGTATGTGCTTCCTAAAGACACATTTTCCATGCTAAACATAATAATAATTAATAACTAAAAGTATGCAAAATTCTATAGTTTCCTTCCCCAAAACTACCATACATCAGTTCAATAATTAGCATTCTGAAAACATGCTAAAAAGAAATAGGCATTCTGAAAACATGCTAAAAAGGAATACTTAAAGTAATCTAATATCTTAATAAACAATCTGCACAGTTTATAATATAACTAAAAACAGGGTTAAAATATATCTAGGATTTAAGCAATACTCATAATATGCTGTATAAACTCATTCTTGCATTTATTAACTAATTACTTTATGACTTGCAAACCTATTTATAATAACAATAATAATAGTAAGCTAAAAATAATAGGTTAGATTTTCAGAGTGGAAATTTGGATGTGTGTGCTAAAGAGCAAAATTACTTAATTCAGAGAGAGTGTCTAATCATCTCTCCCCATCAAAATTTATTCATAAAATCAATATCTGTTCTGAATGGGGCATAGCATACTTATAAAATAATATATATATATAGTGTAACGGGCACACACATACGTTACATTATTTTTTATTAGTAAACATATAAAAAAAAAGTTCACCAATAAAAATTTCTTTTTTAAGAATTAAAAACTGACAATTAAAAAAATCATCTTAAACTTGCATATATATAAAATCACACAGATAAATAATTATTAAAATAAAACTTTATTAAAAAAAGAATAGCTTAAAACTAAATTTTCAGAAAAGATTTAGAGATAAAAATATATGTTTAAGTTTGAAAACAGATTAATTAATCTTTTGTAAAATGGAAATGATTATTTTAATTAGTAAACCAGCCTTGGGCATTTAAATGTAAAAACATCGGTCAGATAGGAAAACAATAGAAACTTTTAGCAAATAAAAAGAAATCCCTATGGAATCGGACCTCAGCGAAAGGAACATCACATCGATGACGTAATGTAAATTCAATCCTTCAAATTAATATAAAAGAACAAGTTTGAAAATTATTAATTATTGATTATGTACGATGTGACAGATCTGTGTTAGTGCGGAAGTGAAGGAGAAGGGATTGAAAAAGATGCACTCTTCAATCCCTTCAGTTTTGCCAAAGAAAGAAAGAGAAATGAACTATCGTTTTCTACATTGAGGACCAACTAAACTAAAAAAACCTCCGAATGAATAAATAAAGCAATGGCTAAATGGATACCAATATCTTCAGGACAGCGTGGGAATTCCCATTCAAACTTACAAACGACAGATAAAGATGAACTGTTTAAAACCGTAAGAACTTTACAATTAATGAACATTAAATTAAAAACTTTTCGTATTTAAAATAATTGCATTAGTTTCCTATCTGACTAAAGTAGTTAAAATGTTATTTGATGTATTTTTTATTTATTTGTTTAAAATCATTTCCATTTATTTAATTTTGTTCTTTAAGTTTATTTATGATTTCAGTTTTTCGATAAATTAAAATATATCAATGTTAAACTTAAGTCGGGCGTGAATGGCTGTATAGATTTGTAAAGTTATATTAGGGGAGGGTAATCTTAGGTTATTTGTGTCGTTGTTGAATTGGGTCAATGGATTGGATATATTGGTGTGTTTAGTAGATGTAATATCAGATTCACTATGGGCAGAATCGTTTCATACGCTGCACTCACCCGTTTGCCTATGGAAGGAATTATAAGACGGAGAACGCAGTTTCTTTCTATGGATTTTTTTTTTATTATTGCTCTTCTTGTCAGATAGATGTCATATTCCTATTTGACGAGAGGCAATTTCTTCTCTTAACTTTTTGGTGCTGCCATATTTCGTATTACATTGAATGCATCGATATATCAGATAAATTGATGCCAGTTTTGGCTACGAACCTTTAGCCTAAGGTTAAATGGGGATAGAATGTTTTATTTTCAAATGCAAATCTATGTAGTCTATTCATACTCAACACTAAATAAAAATGCATTAAATTTAAGTTGTTTATAGATGCTTGCATGGATTGGTTATCGGTTAAGTATGTTTTGGGTTTTCATATTTGATCAAAATATATAGACATTCGATAAATAATGATACCTTACGGTGAGTATCTAAAATGTATTTATTCGGATGTCTTTTAAGTTATTGGTGACAATGCAAGTATCTTATGGTGAATACTATTGGGTTACTTATAAATTTCCCTCTGCAATTGTCAGTATCAATGATTTTATATTTTGATCGTTTATGTTTATTTTGAAATATTTTTAACCGTTGTAATCTATGTAACAGATTTATACTCAACATTATTAAAACAATTTTTTATAATTCCATCTGTGCGAACTTAATTAAATTGTAAACTTATAATATAACAGAAATTAAAATGTAAATTAAAATCTAAAGTAAAGTTAAAAATAATGTTAAATGTTAAAATGTAAACTAATATTAAAACAATTTTCAATCTTATATATATATGTGCATAAATAAATGTTTGTATGTTAATTACTGGCAGTGGCTTATTTTATCCTTTTTTTATATATACTCTTATATTATATTATTAAATCTCTGCTACTCCCTGAGCTAGTGACTTAGGCTAATGACCGGAATCAAAATTTTAAAAAAAAAAAAAAATTTTTTTTTTACTTACGTATCTGCCTACTTTATAAATTTTTCTAGGTTCAAATGCCTAGATGGCGCCCTGTAGTGCAGATACCTTTAGTCTACCTTCTCCGCATCGTTACAATATATATATAAGGAAGTTATGACCACAGATTAGAAATATAGAATAATAATTTATTATTAACACGCATTTAGATTTTTAGAAAGAAATAGGCAATTTACAGGTATTAATTTTAGGATAATTTTAAATCAGTTTAATTATAATTTAAAACATTTCTTTTAGTCTTAAAAGTTAAATTATAATTTACAGATTGAATTTAATTTTGATTTATGAAAACAATATTACAATTTAAAAGTTCATGCACGAATATTTTAGTTATCTTAGAGTTTTAGAGGTCCATTCATAAAGTTCTTAAAGTTACTTTAAATAGCTCTGTGGGAAATTACCATGTCTTCTTTGTTGAGGTTGCTGTGGCTGATCCATCATTCTTGGCTGGGCTGATCCATTGCTGATGCTGTCTTCTTAGCAGGCTGGTGGGGCTTGAACTCCTGCTTGTGCATTGACCATTTTTCTTACAAGAAAGGAGAGGCAGTGGTAGATTTACTCAAAAGTTTTCATGGTAAAAATTTTAATGAGTGAACCTCCCTTAATCAAACTTGAAGTTATTTATACTAGAAAAACCTGTAATTTGAGTGATCTGTTTGCAACTTTTACAAAGTTTTCATAAGTAATTTAAAATGCATAAAAATGACAGCTTTGGTCATTTCTTTGGCTAAAACACGTTTTGTTCTTAGTTTTTATTTTAAAAGACATTAAAATGTTAGCTCCAAGTTTGATTAATTACTTGCAGATGAGTTTATATGAATTACAAATTTTTATAACAACAGCTATATAAACATTTTAATATATATGTGTGCATGACTACCCTGGAATTGAAATTTATATAGAAAACCTTTAAATAAAGAATTTTTAACTAAAAATAATGCAAATTTAAATTAATTTAAGAGTTGTAATTCTTTTAAATCTATTGCACTATGGCTTCTTTCACATATATATGTAGGTAATTACACAATATAACAATGTTCACACACAATTTAAATTATATCACGTTATTAAATTTTAAATTTATAACAGCGTATGCATTATATGCATACAAACAATAATATAGGTATTAGATGTGTGCACCTTTCCAAATATACATTATTACATATTAAATACATTATTATAAGCTTATATACATGGACTGGGATGGGTTTGAACTAGGGAAAAAGATACTACTCTGGAACATAGTAGGTGAAATGGGATGATGGTTAAATAATACCATTTTAATATATTGTAATGCTATAGAATCAATACCATCAAAAGCATCATCATTTTTACTGAGCATAGAAAATGAGCAAAAAATCAGCATCAGAAATACATAATAAGCAAATATAACAGTAGCAAAATATATTAAGAGTCAGTAATTAACATGTTTGATTTAATTTCAAAGAGGTGCAACTATTAAGTGTTAGAATAATCATCATCCAGCCAATGCAAAATTAAAATATAATAATAAAAAAACAATTAATATTCTATCTATATGAAAATAATTCAAAGCTAAAATAAGTACAATAATAAACATATCAATGAATTGACTGTAATGTTGATCAACATTGCTCTGTCCAGCTCATACCATGAGTGTACTGGTTATCACTAAACTAGTTACAAATTCTACAAAGTGAGTGGACTTTAAATATAATGTTTACTGTTCTTGGGACATTATAGAGAAATATTATGAATAAACATATTATAACAGTTAGTTATTTATTTCTTTTGATCATAGAGTGCGCCATCAGGTCACTAAGTACAGAAAAATTTATTTACCATGATCAAAAATTAAAGATGGTGATGATTTGCACCAACTAGACCCAGGGAGATAGCAAGAGATATTAACTTTTGTTCAGACAAATGAGAAAATAAAAGCACTAAGACAAGCGACAACAAAATTAAGTCTAAATTAATGTGAAAATTTTATTAAATTCAAGAAAACAAAACCAAGTCAATCTAGCCAACAAAATACAAAAGTTTGACCTAGATTGTTTTATAAGTATACTCATCTGAGAATGCATATGAGCATAGCAAATATTAAAACATTACACACTCTAGCAGCAAATTATTTCTCTCACCTATAATTTAAAAAGGGGATTAATAATATCTTTCTGCTGGCAATTTATAAAAAAAACTATTCTAACCTCCTAATTCAGAGATATCAAAAGGAATAGAAATAGAGTCTTGTTGGAAATTAACAAAACAGTGCGAGATGAGCATTCTCTAGTACATTGGAACTAGAGATGTCATTTGTCCACAGGGTAGCTCGTGATATACTACCTTTAAGGCAATTCCCAGTTAATTTTACATATAAGACAAAAAATATAATTACGATCTTATGTAATCTGAAAAAGACACAATATCTCCAACTTCAGAAAAACTAGAATAGCAAACATGATAAACCACCAGCCAAAAGATGTGCATTTTGCTGGAAGCACAAACCTGACTTAATTAAAATTAATTACAAGACTACCAAAATAGGAACAGGTGAGCAAAAAAAAACTATGAAGCTCTGCCAAAGTATTTAGAAAGAGTTTGAATATAAATAAAGAGAGGCAAATTATGCCTAAATAATATCAATTTACAATACACTCTCAGATAAATAAATTTAAAACAAACGTGGAATCTTAAAACTAAGATTCCAGTATGCACAATAAATACAATATATTTCACACACAAATAGACAAAAGAATAAGTAAAATGATTTTGATATATGATAAATTGATACACATGTCTACTTTGGATTGAGCGAAGATTTTATTAAAAATTAGAATTAACCTTGGCAAGCATATAAAAGAAATTATATTGGTGTTGGATGGTTTACTGAGTACTCAGTTGGTTGCAGGTAATATTAATACTGGCAAAGTCTTTAAATGATTTGTTCTTTAAATTGAAGTGAGTGTGGAGTCAGACTTTGACACAGTTCGAGTTTAGTCTTTATGGCATACTGGAAGGAATAGCAAGGAGGTCATGAACCATCTTAGGTTGGCTTAGCATGTCATACTGGAATTTTGCATACCCCTGGCATAGAATTCGACTATCTGATGTGAATATATTATTAATTTAGACAGATAATTTTGAGAACTAAGTGGATAGTCTAACAATGGGGTTATATATGTAAATTTCTGATGGCAGGTCCAGAAAACGAGCAGCAATATGTTAGTTTCAATGATCAAAGCAAATACGAATCTTTATTCAAAAAATATTAATTAATCCACTAAATGGAATCAGCTGTGTTATATTCTTCTGCAAACTAGCCTAGGTCAAGCTGACCAAGACAAATCCCTAGTCTGGAAAATAATCAATCTGAAGCTTATATCTCTATAAATATTTGACTAAGAATCTTAAGTCCTAAACTCGGGACTATTTATACAACTGCCTTATTGCCCGCGTGAACTTTGTTTTCCATCTTTTAATTAAGGAAACAGTATATGCCCAGGGGTAATTTATTACCACACCCAATCTAATTAAAATCTCACCAGGGTTTTAATTTATTAAAAACAAAATTAATTAATATAAAATCTCTGCAGAATCAAGAATGGAGATTAGGAAATAATTGTGATACATACAATTATTACTCTAGATGTTGGATTTGATAATAAAAATAAAGAACACTTTCATCTAACCTTAAAATTGCAACAAAATGTTATTAACTTCAAAGTAACAAACGCAAATAAACATCATATGAAACATGCCTAATTATTAATTTATTATAGATATGCATAAAAGAATATATATAGATATCTTCCTTTCTTTAAAACAATGCTGTACAAAGCAATCGTAAAAATTACGAATATTAAATACGTATTAATATTAAATAAATAAAAAGAAATAAGTAAAAATTAATAAAAAACAACAGATCATAAGTTATTTTAAAATATTACTACTATTAAATTACAAAAAATTTATATATATACAAAAATATTTTCTTTTATATGATAATCCTTTAAGTAACTTGTTTAGGTTTTTTTATTATTCATTACAATAAAGTTTCTTACCAGTTTTATTAATTAAGCTTTCTATCTAGGTGTAATTAGCTATCAATAACATTTAAGTTTGTTCCAATGACATGTAGATGGCATTCTTTAAGCTTGAAATAGCTTTTTTTTGCATTGTCCAAAATTTCTTCAAACTGAATTGGCTTTTTATATTTTTTGACTTCTTACTCAAGAAAAAACAATATATTTTAAAGAACTGAATTTTTTGTTAAACTGGTTAGCAAAAAGCGATAGTTTTATGTGGCTGGAATTTAATTAAACTTCCTCTTCTCTGCTAATTTGTCAAGAATATTCATCATTTCTCTAGTATCATTCTTTGATAAGTTAGTCAAAATTCAAAATACAATTGCACATCACAGAATGACTACTATATTTTCCTCAAAAAACAAAATTCAATTGAATATATTTTAAGTTTGGAAAAGAACCTATTCATGCGTTCCCAAGCTAATTTTTTTCTTATTGTGACAATGTAAATATAGCACAAAACAAGAAAAAAACACCGAAAAAATGATTTTTTTTTTATTCTTGCCAAATAAAATTGCACCACGATCAGTATATCTAAATTTATAATTTAATTAGTTATTTTTTTTCTTTCCAAATATGTTTCCTTTTTTCTCTTTTAATTACATATTATACATATTTAAAAGAAAGCATTATCCAATTAGCTGTTTTTCCTTCATAAAGAAAAAACAAAATTGGTCGCTATATTGAAAAATTAACATGGATATATATATATATATATATTTGATTTGCATTGTCTTATTAATGTTTTTTTTACTGTTTTTATCTTTGAATTTATTGATTCATTTCTCTCTCTCTTTCTTTGTTATTTTCTATGATTTGGATGCTTTATTAGATAATGAATACAAATGGTTATTACAAATGCTATATTTAATGATGGAACTTTTCTAGATCCGTTAATTATAAAAGACCTTTCAGAGCTGTTAGCATTTTTGTTACTTTCTTATTTCTCCCTATTTTATTAGTTTCATTGTACATGTATATTATTAACATATAGTTCTTCTTTTGATTTATAATAATAATTTAAGTGGTATGGCACATTCTCTTTTTTCACAGGACTTTTGAATACATGTTCAGTTCTGTCCATTGTCTTCCCGAATTCAACAATTTGCACAATGAATTTTTGATCTGTACTAATTACCATCTGATCTATTTTGCTAAATAAATTGTATCTTACAATTCTTAGTCAGAGGGCATGCTGGCTATGGTTTCAACTTTTATATTGCAACTTGACTTAGACAGAAGACTATATATGATTCATTTTCTCCTGGTTTGTATTTATCCTGAAAAACCTGGTGTAGAATTCTATTCTAGTATATGTCAGTCCATTAACTGCTTAGTAGGGACTATTTATATTTTTGAAAGTTGCTTGATTTGTTAAACAAAGAATTCCTCCATTAAACATGTAAAAAATGACTATGTTCTATTGACAATTTCCCTTTTTCACTGATATAATTTAAAGCACAGTACTGTCCCAATCTTTTTAAGCATTTTGTAGATGATTTCCTGATTATGTTTCAAATATTCTTATTTTCAAGAAATTATATGTCTCTCCAGAACCTTGTTTAAAATGACCAGTATTGTTGCTTAGTTTTATTGTATTAAATTATTGTTTAGATCTGGTATTAATAGCTTCAAAAACCTTCGATACTTTTGGCATTCCTTCCTTTATATTTGCTATAATTTAGCTGACTAATTCATCTCTATTTTGTGATCCTTTTAAATATCTTCTCTTATATTACCCTTAGATTCTAATTAGTGATTATTTTACCCCTGATTTTCTTTCTAATTGTCTCTTTATAAATGTGTAATATTTCCTCTTTTATTACAAATTCCCTTTGTTTTTTTGTATTTGTGTTTTCTTTTTCATTTTTTCAAGTTCTTCTATACCTTCTTTATCATTATAATAGCTTCTCAATTTTTCTGAGGTATTTCAATAATCTCTCCAATACTTATTGAAAGAAACTTTCTGTTTTATGTTTGTCATTTTCCACTTCAATTGTTTCATCTGTAGAATAATTTCTTCACTATTGTTGATTTTTTCATTCATGCATTCTAGGATTTTTTTTATCTCTTCAGTATTTCGATCAAACTTGCTACTTAATTCTTCACTATTTCCATTCTTGCTAGTTAAACCTTGAAGCATTTTCATCATCATTATAATCATCTTATTATTCTGTGTTGGTACTGGTGGCAGTTTTTGGTTTTCATTCCTCAATACTAATTGTGATTCTGGATTTTTCCATTCCTTGAATACTTTGTTCATCTTGGATTACTGTATTATTTTTAAATCTTGTCTCTTGCACTTCCATTTCTTCATTTGTGATTTGCACTTTTTGTTATTCAATTTATTCCTTTTGTCTTATATCTAACGATTATTTATTATATTGAACTTAACTTTCAAACTTTTTGTTTTTAACTATGAATCATTGACTGCTTCTCTCCATGCATTCCTACATACTATGAATATTGTTTGCTTCTCTTTTATTTATTTAGAATAACTTACTTATTAAAACATGGCTACCATATTAACCAGTCACTAACTTCCTTTTTATAAAAAAAATATTTACTTATTTCCTCTTTTGTATCATTATCACTCTTAACTTAGGCTTAATATTGTTTTTTTTACCTTTTTGGATAAATTTTCTTGCAATTACCCTTGCTTTCAATTTTTTCCCATTCTTACTTATAATATTTCACGCACCATTTTGCAACAGTATTTCTATTTCTAACTTATATCACAAAAAGATAACTCTATCAGTCCAGGCAACATGTTGCCTGCAATTTTATATAATATGCTATTAAGCCATAAGTAGTCAAACTAGTTCAGGCCCCAAAAGATGGGTTGCCAAATTGGGCTTTCACAATAGAAAGTCATTGGTAATGTCTTTTATAAATGTAATATCAACAGACTTCAAACTATCTTTTTTAAAATATGATAAAAGTCTTTTCATGGTTGAAGAATAAAATTATTTTAGAATACTATGGTGCTACCAAATTTCTTGCCAGAACTCCAGAATTTATACGTGCAAATCAATCTATATTTAACATTAAAAAAGTACAAATATTTTTTCACTTGGATAGAAATCTAACTTATCAGAAATTTATTGACATAATAAATTAATCAAATTATGATATCAGTTTTAATAATCGCAAATTCTGGTAAAAATTGATCCCTATGAACAAAAATTGTTGAGTTAAACTAAAGAAATGTTTAAAAGGTGATACAACATGAAGAAAAGTCTGAATTAAGTAAGAACGCTGTCATGTGGAAAATTTTGGTGGAGGAAATAACATCTCTATTAACGATTTTGAGAATAGTTGAGGAAGACAAAATGAAGAATTTAAGATAGAACAAATTCTTATAATTTGAGAACTATAAAGCTCCTAAAGACAAATATTTGTCAACTGCCCTGAAGCAGTAGCTCCAGAATAAAGACTTTTTGGGTGATCTTATTTTACCCCAAAATAGAAAAAAAACATATTACTGTTTTATTAATCAATACTGGTCATAATTTTAGAGTCTGACAAAAATCGATTTTGCATTACCAAAGTTCAAATTCATATCACATGAAAAGACATGGCTTCATATATGATATAAAATATAGTTAGATAGATAAACTCCTAAATTAAATGTCTACTATATTAAATAAATAAAATTTCTCTCTACTTTATTTACATCAAAGTTCTTATATATGCATCCTGACACACTATAACATTAGCAAACATGGAATTTAAATAAGCAGTTATATCTCTAGTCTCATTCAATTTGGATTATAATTGAATTTACAAGGACAAATTTAATTGCTATTTCCTTTACTCAATTAACTCTACTTTTAAAATTTATTAGAAATTGATTTGAATAGAGATGATTAACAACTTTACTGCTTTAAATTTTCTATTCTTTAGTATCATAGGCTGTTTAGATATTGTATAAAAAATTGGAAAGAAATCAATATGATTATGACAGATTCATTTATTGTAGCACTGAATCTGAAGGGCATTACATTAAATGTCTAAATGCACTTAGGAATCATATATAATAAATATTGCATAGTATATTAAACTTTTCTTACCTGTGAAATACATAAAATAATACTTATAACAATAGTTCTTTGTAGAGAGATCATCTCAATTCATAAAAGAAGTAACTTTTATAAAACCCTTTCGAAAATGCAACTTTTTATATACGAAATTATACATAAAAAGAAATCAATGAAGATAAAGAAAGGAATAAATCAAATTTTATTACAGTATAAAGATAAATATTATAATTTAACAGTTTTGATAAACTTTATTTTATAGATAAGAATTCGTTGAAGAAAAAGTAAAATTGATAAAAATTGTTAACATTAACAAAACGAAATACATTTAACACACCTATTAATGATAAACATTTAAATAAAATGTGATCAAGAGAGTATATATAATGTTCAGTCCAACTTTATTATTAGAGACAAAAAATATTATTAAAGTGGCTCCTACGTTTCGTATCTTGGAAATTTTTTAATTGTTTATAGTGTTATTATATTATATTGATATATAATTTTATTACTATTGCTATTTTAAATTACCTGTTGGTTAAAATATATATTATATTATCTTGTAAATAATATGATTAATGTTGTGTTGAAAGTAAACTTGAGTATTAAATGTTGTATTTTTTGTGGGAGTCATTGTCACTACATCACATGGACTCAAAGTGTACAATTAGAGATGGAAATAAGAAAGTAATTCAGTTTAGAACAATATAACAATCAATTAAGCCCACATTTCTTAAAAGAGATTTTAACATACTGTAAGCTGCCTTGACCACATAAGTCATTGATGATATTGAAAATTATTAAAGTATGCTTATTTATAAGGAATTAAATTATGAATTACTTATTATTGAAAGTATCAAAGCTAATTACAATTTAGATAACAATATTAGTTTAAGAGTAAGTATTATGGAACATAAATATAAAATAGGAGTACAATTTTGATTATAGATTCAGGTTATAAGTCTTTTCTTAATTGATACACTACCTATAGGGTTCAGTAAAATCCCTCTTGATATTTTATAGGTGGATTAAATAATTAATTAAAAATCAATGATTATTCTGAGATCTCCTTAGTATAAAATAATTGCTTTCATTATTATACTAATGTAATCATTTTATCTAAGTAATAAAGTTTTTATGAGAAAATAATATTATTATCATTATTGCTAATTATAATTCTATAGAAGTAATAATAATAACATTCCATATACAATAACATAATAATATAATTTCTTTATTAGTTAATTGAAAGTTAATAATTGTAGATGTTTTATTATAATCTAATAATGATTGTTAGTCGTGAGAAAATGTAGATACTAAATAAGGAGGAGTGTCTAGATATTCTCACGCCATTGGATAAATACTTTAACATTTATTTAATGTTAATGGATAGGAGAGTCTCACAATTGTTAATATTAACCAAAGATAATTGAGAAAATGGTAAGAATCTTAAATGATACTAGATAAAATCATAGGATAGCCTAATGTAGGGACTTGGCTTATCTGCTAGGGGTCATTGTCCTACTGGCAGGGTACAATATATTAAAATATTTCCAATCCAAGAAACATTGTTGACAATCACAGTGCATCCCAAGTTCTCTCCATGATCGCTTTATATATTATTATACGTGATACAATCTATACATTATCATCAATTGTAAAAACACTCTTCTAATAGTTGATGTAAGACTAACTAAAGCTTTGTAGTATAACTTATATGACTATATCTTGTACAACACTTAACAGAGGAAAGACTACAGATAGCGTTTAACTAGAATAATCTAATTTTCATCCCTCATTAATATCCCATAACTGCGGCTTATTTCTAAGCAAGTATGCATGGATATTAATCTATTTTCTAAATAAATATTGGAAGAAAACTATTATACATACAGGAATGGTAAGGGACTTGAAATTAATTTAAGTAGCTTTAATAATTTTATTAAATAAAATGTCTTGATGAAAACCTCTCATGATTATATATATATGTGTGTGTGTGTGTGAGTGTGTGATGAAAATATTTTATTACTTTGAAAATTCCGTTTATAAATTTATTTAAGAAAAACACAATCAGACAGTAATAAGAAATGTAACCAATCAAGATTACCTGCCCAAAGCTGAAGAAGTTAGTAAACTATTAGCTTTGGACAATTAATCTTGACTGATTACAATCTTATTAACATGTAAAAGTGTTTTTTTTTTTTCTAAATAAAATTATAAACTGAAATTTCCTCTTAAAATATTTACATTAATTACCCTGAGATTATATCAGCATATGGGTTGAACATATTAATTCGGGACACAATAATAAATATTTATTTTGATTTCATAATTAACTTTATCATTACCCTAACATTAAATATGTAATCTCTATCTGCTGATTAATCTCGTTATAGGTCAACAATGCCACAATTTATTTCCAATAATAATTATGAAAATATTAAATAAGTTCAAATTGAATGCAAGCTGATTTTTTCAAAGAAGTGAACTGTGCTCATCCAAAATCTCATAATTCAATTTCAATTATGACACTGGAAATATTAAGATTTTCCGATTATATTTAAATATATAGGAAAAAAATTATATATTTAACTAAGTCAAATAATTTATAAATACTAAACATATTTACATATTAATTGTGTAGAAAGAAAAATATACAATAAAATCTTATATGCATAACAATTCACAGTTTTTTTTGCCTTTGATCTTAGCAATTTTAATATCTGCTGAATATTAACTTCATTTCTTTTTCTCTGTGTTCGGATTTGAGTTTTACACTTAGATAACTTCTAGCATCTAATTTTACTGTCCAAAAATATCGACTTCTCAAGGTAAAAATATGGACAAATGCAATTATAAATTCAACTTTTATTACTTTTGCATCAACAAAGTGGCATAGGCAATAGTAATGTGTACCATGACATTTGACTTCCAAATCCAAGTTAAGAGAGCTTTTGAGGATTACATTTCTAATTGAAAAAAGATTTATCGTAACTGAAATATAAATGATAAGTTCCTTACAAGTACAACATTGAATACAACAGAGCATGTTATGTTGAATCCCTTATTATTCAGCTTACTTCTAAATGTCGCGTTGAATTTTCACTGGATTCGTTTCTCTCACTTCCAATATTATTAATTTAGTAAATATTATGTCTCATAATAATAATTATAATATTGATGGAAAAATTCTTTAAATTAGCTAATGATTTCTTACTTATCCCAGTGGTGACGAAAACATTTGCTTGCAAAACTACTTACATCAATGATTCACTTTTTTTTTAAATAGATAGGCTTAATTAATTCACTTTGACCAATACCAATTATAGCTAATAAGTGTTTTGCTGTTTACAACTTTTATTTATATTCACGCAGCAAAATAAAATAATTTTTTAATTTCAAATTGTGGTCAACTTGATATTTCTGTAATTAATATACTAGAGAATGAGACCGCATTTAAATTCGGGCCTATACATTTTGATCTTTTATAGCTTTATTTTTGTTTCACAATTTTGATGTTATATATATATTCAGAAAGAAATAATATTTATATTCAAACTGGATCATGTGCTTTTATACAAAAATATGATGAGTACTATTTGTAAAATAAATATTCTCACAATACATGCATTTTTTTTTTTTACATATACATGTATATACAATAAATTTATAACGTTACAACAGACTGTAGTACAATATTTTTCCAATTATAAAACAACGTACTAAACAAATTTATATAACTATCTCACGACAATCACACGCCATTTTCTTATTTAAATTATAAAGTCTATTATTCTATATTTAATTAGAATATGACCTTCCAAGATATGTACAATTATATACAAACCAGCTACATTTACTTATTATCTTTATTTATAGTTTTATAAAAATATTTTATCAGTCATTTTAATAATTACGGTTTTATGTATCTTTTTTTAAGATTTAGAGTTATGACTGTAATTTTAATATTATTACTATTGTTTACCTAAATAAAAAATGTAATTATTATTTTTTATCATTATATTTTTTCTTAAGTAAATAAAATTCTTATCGCTAAAATAACTTTAGTGATACCATTTTTTTTCCTAAGAATAAAAGAAATAAGTAAATATTTGTTTCGAATATTAACTTGTTTATCTTAGTAAAAAGCAATGCTTAGATTATTGAAACCAACAATAAAAAATAAAATTCTTAGTTGATTAATCAGATTTGCGTAATATGAATTTTACTATCTATATATATATTATTTGCTTATAGCAATGTAAATAAAATCAGTCATACGTTATATGAATTTACTTGATAATCTTGTAATTATAAACTAAAATAATGAGTGTCCTAATAACTCTAACAAGCTTTATTGATAAATGCTGCAAGATAAAACATTTAAAGTCTCTATCTAGAAATTATCCCTATCCTCAAACCGGTTTCAAGCTATTGGCTATCCTCAATTAGGCACTAGGATATTTAGACACTAGATCTAAAATACCAACTGAAAGCCAGCACTTATCTGATACTAAACTATTAAGTAGAAAATCTGAAAATTTCAGACACCTATATATCTTCAAATTCAACTACCTGGTCTGAAAAATCTTCAGTCACACCATATATTAATATCCATAGCAATATATTACTGCTTAAAAGTTAAAAACAAAACTATAATAGTAAATAAAATCCAAGTCATATCATGTGACTTAACTTGACAACCTTGTAATTATAAACTAAAACAATGAACATGCTAATAGCTCTAATAAGCTTTATTGATAAATGCTGCAAGATAAAGCATTTAAAGTCTCTATCTAGAAACTACCACCATCCTCAGTGGGTCAAATATCAGATAAGTGCTGGCTTTGACTTGGTATTTTAGATATAATGTCTGAAATATTCTAGTGCTTCACTCAGGATAACCAATAGTGTGAAACTGTTTTGGAGATGGGGATGGTTTTTAGACAGAGATTTTAAATGATCTATCTTGTGGTGTTTATTGATAAAACTTTTTAGAGCTACTAGCATGCTCATTATTTTAGTTTATAATTATAAGTTTATCAAGGTTAGTCACATGATGTTTGACATGATTTTATTTAGTACTATAGTTTTGTTTTTAAGTCTTAAGTGATGTTATACTGATAAGGATTTAATACATCATGTGAAGTAAAAAAATTTCAGATGCATATAGCTATTTAAGTTAGATAGTTGGATTTGAAGACATATAGGTGTCTGAAAATTTCAGATTTTCCACTTAATAGTTAACTTTTTGATAAATTCTGGCTTTGAGTTGGTATTTTTAGATCTATGATCTGAAACTACTCTAGCACCAAACTGAGGATAGCCAATAGTTTGAAACAAGCTTGGGGATGGAGATAGTGTCTAGATAGAGATTTTAAATGCTTTATCTTGCAGCATTTATTGATAAAGTTAGTTAGAGCTACTAGCATGCTCATTATTATAGTAAGGTGTATTAGTTTGTTTATGTAATATTGAGGGAATGGGATAGGGGTGGAGACAATTATTAAAAAAAAACATATTTTTAAAAGTTAATCGAAATCACTGAGTATCTTCATAAATTTTAATTATTACTTTGTCTTTCATAAATTTTTGCAAAGTAATATATTTACCGACCAATGGAAATTAGAATTTCTAATTGCTTATTTTAGACCTATTTATACTTATTTGAAGTTGTTCAATGACATGTTTTCAAATAATATATACACAATAAGTTATGGAAAATCTGATCTTTGCATCATTACAAAAATATATTTTTTGGAAATTACACTCTTTAATCTCTTCAAAACATGATGTGGATGCAAAATTTTATGTATATTATGTCATGATTTTATACATAAATAATTAATGTATGTGGGATTCAAACTCAGATTTTCACACATCTAATTCTCCATGCTATCTCACATTGCTAACCCACCTGATCACACACATGTTGAAAAGATAAGTAATAATCAATATACATATTTCATGCTAAATCAGCACTCACCAGTTGGTCCAGATTACCATCTCCACACATATATACAATCAGTGCTCAGTTTTATATTAAGATAGCCAATCTTCATACTTTAATGGACAAGTTTCAAAGTACTCTGACTCACAACTCTTCAGCCTTCCATTTCATTGAAAATCTGATGATGGAATGTTCAAAGCCCACATTAGTGCCAAGATTGCCATCCTATCCATGTTGTCATTTAGTCATTCTGACCCCTCATGTACAGGAGAATAACCCATTTTTGCATATATATGCAAAGGATGGACAGACCTTTGATGCAGTATGTTTCATTATGTAAATTAATACCCTATACAGGTTTAAACCTGTATATATATGTAATGTATGCAGGATTCGAACTCAGACTTTCACACAAGTCTCAACTCTCCATGCCATCTCATATTGCTGACCCATCTGATCACACACATGTTGAAAAGATAACCAATAACCAATATGTGTATTTCATGCTAAACCAGTACTCATCAGTTGGTCCAGATTAAGCCTGTATAGTGTATTAATTTACATATTGAAACAGTGCATCAAAGGTCTACCCATCCCTTGCATATGTATGTAAAAATGGATTATTCTCCTGTACATGAGGTATCAGAATGTCTAAATGTCAAAGGGGTAAGATGACAATCTTGGCACTAATGTGGTTGAATGTTCCATTTTCAATGAAATGGAAGACTGAAGAGTTGTGGGTTGGAGTAGTTTGAAGCCTGTCCATTAAAGTATGAAGATTGGCTATCTTAATATAAATCTGAGCACTGATTGTATATATGTGTGGATATATTAATCTGGACCAACTAATTAGTGCTGGTTTAGCACGAAATACATATATTGGTGATTATTTATCTTTTCAACATGTGTGTGATCAGGTGGGTCAGCAATATGAGATGGCATGGGGAATTGAAACTCGTGTGAAAGTCTGAGTTCGAATCCTGCATAATATAGTGTATTAATAAATAATTAATAAAAAGAATAGAAAAAAAAGTTTTCATTTTTACTCTCTTTTTGTTTATATTTTGTAACATAGGGAGAAAGAAAATCCATTGCCAGACCTTTAATTATAGCTCAATAATTTATTAATTCCACAATTTTAATAATATTTTCGAATCCATCATCAGTTTTTCTGTAAAACTGTGGGAGATTTTATTCAAAACTAAATTTAAAATATGCAAATTAAAATACTTCAAAAATGCCAATAAACATCACATGATCACCATATAGTGAGTTTTGCCTGTTACTTCAAAAATGCTTTGGATTTCTATAAACTATGCAATTCAATTTTTTTTGCATATCAAAAATATTTTTTTCTTCTTTATAAGATAATTTATCATTAGGTTTTTTGCATATTACAAAATAAATATTTAATAATCTTTAATAATGTGCATAAATTACTTTTTCTTTTAAACTTTAGGCAGTTTACATTTTTATTTTTCAAATGACATGTATATACATACAACAAATGGCAGTTTTTCTATTTATTAATCAATTCATATATATATAGTTTATTAAACACATTTTTCTCTGCAGCATTGTAATATAACCAATCTGGGCTGCATCATATTTATATATTGAAACGAAATCTGAGATTCAGATTACGTTTCACGCGTTTCACAGTCCTATCTGACTTCTCACCACCAAACTGGATTCAAATCCCAGTCCTCTGTATATATACTCACCTATTCAGCTCAATTTTTTTAAATTTTGTATTCAAAATAAACGTTAACAAGAGATTTAATAATCTTGAATTAAATAAATCAATAATAATATTTCATATAATTTTAATAGATCGTATATGTGCGTAAATCATATGCATATATTAAAAGTGATGGGGGATTAGGTATAAATTAATATTTATGTTTGTATATGTTATATGAAAATGTATATTTAAGATTTTATGTACTAAAAATATGTATGTATGTAATGGTGGGTGGGATGATGCAATCGGCTTGGTAGCTTGTAAAAGCATTCTAAACCAAAATCAATTAGTGTGATTAAATTATAATCTTTATTAGAAAATTAAATAAATTTCATTAACAAAACTTATCATTTGGTAAAATCTATTTCTGAGCCAGAAATACATTTAGAACAATTGTTTCAAAAATACTAATCCGTTTGCATTGTTTTACACTACCTGACTAACAAAGGAGAAATTCCTTACTGAAAGCTGTTTTGCAATATTCTTTTATAGTCGCAGGTGTTACAACTTCATAGCATTCCTTAGATAAACTGGAGTCATATAAATAGGGCCAAAATTCAGTCATCAGGGAGAATACGTAGATTCGTAAGGCATCTGCCAAACGAATCAATGTCACTCAAATTTTCAAAAAACACCTCTCCATGATTAGGCCAACTCAACTCCGGCCAGCTGGCCACTAATGATAAACATCTGTGAACCTGCTGTTATACCGCGAGAACCAAACAGGTGATCTGCTGCCTGTTTTCCAAAGATAACACTGTAAAGTGCCACCTTTATGAACTCAGAACTTTCTCCTGATTAACTCTTAAAATATGAAAGAATTTAATATTATTTGTAACTTTTATAGTCTATTTTATTCTATAACCATTTTGATTATCCTTGTAATTTCTTTCATTTTTAATTTAATGCAACAATTATTTTATTAATATTTTGTCTAATACATAGAATTTGAATTAAATGATATTTCAATAAACTCCCACCCTTGCCAGTGTAGTTATTTTTACCTTAGCTCCTCACATTAGATAGGAATAATATTTAATTAATTAGTTTGTTTTTAAACCACTAAACATCACATGATCACCATCTCTATACTAGCACATAATTGTTGTAAACAAAGGCAAAACTATCCATACAGTAGTGCCACTCTGTGCCAAACAGAGTAATCAATGGATACCAGAAGGCTTATGCATGAAATCCCTATCTAGTGCCTACTCATCCAATATCCCCAGACTAGTTTGTGGCTTGTGGCCATCATCAGTGAGGAGCCTTGGATCTGAGAGCACTGCACCTAGATCTTAGGATCTAATGCAACCCTCCAGAAGCCACCTTTTAACTCTACTTTACTACAAAACTATGAGAATGAAATTGAAAACACAATAATATTTTCAATCTAAGCTCAATAGCTTATATAGTGATATGGGTCTGAACTCAATTCAGCACCCATACATTTTGGTGTCTTTGACTCTTAAACAATCATGGCCACCACTATCCTATTAGGCAGGATTGGTGTTAAACCACTAAACATCACATGATCACCATCTCTATTATAACAGGGCTGAGTTCAACCCTGTTCTAAGTCAGAGGGTAATACTACTGAGCATACGTAGCTAATTAAATCAAAAGTAATGTTAAGTAAATTATTATTTTTCTTTTTCATTGTGGTCTTGTATGTGAGTGCATACATATATATTTAAGTAATTAAATAAAAACAGATTGAAATATAAGAGGGACGGGGAATTATATGGTTTGTGCTCTGATATTTATTTATATGCATGTTTATATTGCTGCATGAGTGAGTAAATGTAATAATTTCGTAAAAAGGAATAAAAGTTATTTTAATTTAAAAAGAAATATTCCGAGATGGTCGACCAAAAGAAGAATGTTACAAATTATAAAAAAAATAAATTAATTGCAAAGAAAGGACCTGAAAAGTTGCAGATCACTATCTTGAGACAATGACATTTTAATTCATAAAATAAAATGTTAAAAATAATAGACAATGAACGGTCGAGTGTAGATCGCAAGGCAAATTGGAAATTCCTAAGCTGAGATAAGAGAAACAAAGAAAAGAAAAAGATTGAAAAGATTTTCATTTCGCAAACCACGTGGTTCAATTAAAGAAGAAAGAACAATAGCATGATTAATTGGAGTCGAGAAAACCGAACTGAGGGGACTTCTATAGCTGTGACTGCCACGAGCAGGATCGTAAGAAAAAGTTAGTAAAAAGAAAAAAGTTTATAATCGAAAAATCATGAACAGGCTGGGGTAGAAGAGCAGAATGGGCCAAGCTATGCCATCCATCCCATGGAGAGACTACCATCACTGTAAATGTAGGAGCGAAGCCCTTCTTCAAACCATGAAAAGAATAGCATTCACCGGACGTCATTGATTACCTTATGGAAATTGACCAAAGAAAGAAATCTTGTAATCGTACAGCTAATAATCTACACTCAGGTGAAATAAACCAAACATTTTCATAAGTGATAATAACTATTTTGAATGAAAGCATGTCCTATTAAATAATGTGTAAAAGAGTTAAAGTAAATGAAGAAAATGTTGAAATTTACCCTGTATATGCCTTAATAGACAATGCCTGATTGAAATTGTCTTCAAGCTATGATCTGTATTTTTGTGTATTGCATTTATAAACTTGTGCGAGTGTATTTACATGCGGGTTATTTAATTATTTGGGCACAAACCAATATCCAATTCTGGGATTCTATGGGTTTTGTTTTATTATTTGTTTTATATTAATAAATATTAATTAGTATTATAAATTTAATTGTGTGTGTTAGTGTTAATTTCTTAAAATAATATTAAAAAGCAAAAAGTAGGAAAGCAAACGAATCGTTCATGCGCTACATGCACATTTTTATATGTTCCCTCCACCTCTTTCCCACAGTCACCGACTACTACCCCTGAGTGAGCTAGCCAGAGGTACAAGCTCTAACCACCAGAAATAGATACTCATTCTCTCCCAGCATAATTCTTATTTATTCATAGGTAAGATTGGCGCTTGAGGTCATTATTGATGCTCATAAATATGCTGGGCGAGTAATTAGAGGGCATCGCAAAACCAACCACACATATATGTGTTCATATTATAAATTTCTGTTAAATAAAAGAGCAAAACTTAAGTTTAAAATACGTAAGAAACGTATATCACATATATACATGTTTACACCAGAATAAACGGTTACACTATACTAGCACATAATTGTTGTAAACAAAGGCAAAACTCTCCATACAGTACTGCCACCCTGTGCCAAATAATGTAATCAATGAACTATATAAGCTATTGAGCTTAGATTGAAAATATTATTGTGTTTTCAATTTCATTCTCATAGTTTTGTAGTAAAGTAGAGTTAAAAGGTGGCTACTGGAGGGTTGCATTAGATCCTAAAATCTAGGTGCAGTGAACTCAGATCCAAGTCTCCTCACTGACGATGTCCACAAGCACAAAACTAGTCTGGGGATATTGGATGGTAGGCACTAGATAGGGATTTTATGCACAAGCCTTTTGGCATCCATTGATTACTCTGTTTTACACAGGGTGGCACTACTGTATGGAGAGTTTTGCCTTAGTTTGTTTTTACTTTTAAAACTATAATGCTTGCTAGGTTGGGAGAAGATTTTATTAAAAAAAAATGTTTTGCTAATTATTATACTTTTTGTGTAAACAAGAGGGAGAAATAAAGTTTCACCTTTGATTAGTTTACAATTTATACAATGTTAATCTCTGTAAGAGCAAAATATTAATGCAAACAAATATGTTAAATATATATATTATTTTTTTGTCTTTATTCTTGCCCATCTAAACATATATATATATATATATAAATATTTTCTTAAAGAAAACCTTAGACTTAATTGTATACTATGTTATATGTATGTGGAATTTTATTAAATAAGTGTAATGAAAGGGGGGAGGAGATTTAGAACTTTCGTTGGTATTAAAAATATTTTTCTAATAATGTCTTTAAACTACTTTAATAAATAAGATCATTATTATCTTTGATGTTATCATTATAGGTTATAAGCATAATTATAGATATTTGACTAGTTATTAGTTCATCCCAAAGCATTGTAAGCATTGGTTACTCTTCATGTTATTAAGCTTTATCTAGAGTCATGCGTCGGAATGCCCGAGTCATCTCATCTTCATTTCAGGTTGTAAACAGGGCAATAAATGACCCTGGACCATATATATATACTCGCATAACAAGAGCAGTGCATGGGATAATTCCAGCAAAATTTGGCCAATTGTGTCTCTGGCCGAGGGCCCTTTGTCAGCCGATTCCACAAAATGTGGGGGGTGGCAAGTTGGCTAGAATGTTTTATTTTGTAATCTGATAAAGCACCTCAAAATATTGGATCAGCAAATATTCAGTCATTATTCTAACACTGTGACACTTTATATTAGATCCCTCTTTTTAAAAACTCAGGCCTGTAAATATCTGTATCTAATGTTATGGTCTAACTAAACGTATCTCGTAAATTAAATAACTTTTGATGTGTCACTTAACGACTATATATATAATTTAGAGAAATAATCCCACATATATTCATCATGCCAATAAAGAAAATAAATCTTTATTAAAAATATTTTCTTATATATTAAACGTATGATAGCTTGGTCGGTTAGTTAACCAACAATTATGTAACCCATCCTGGGATCAGTCAAGGTTGTGTTTTCGTTTGTAATTCGGGTGAATCATTATAAATTGTACACTTTATAATTGTGCTAGATTAATTGAAAGATCATTATGCCACATCAAAATTCTTCATAACTTATTTGTAAATACTTATGCTCAAGTGCAAGTAAGAAAATATAACTTATTTGTAACACGAGGTTAATCACCATTTAATATAATTCAAATGTATATTTTTTTATTTCTATTTGTTCATTATTAAATATAATTTTAAAATTAAACATCTGATCATTGCTCATTCTTTAGTTAATTGATTTAGTTAAATTTTAAATGTCATGATTTGTGGAATAATGTAAGATCTCACTAAAGTTAAGCATAAGTGCTTGTCTGTTTTAAAACGTATATACGCATTTGTCATGATTTTCCCCTGAGTCTCTTTGTTTCTCCGATGGGCGATGTCGGCCAGTGGTAAATTAAATATTATAGTATCATCAGATTTGCTGCTCATATGTAATTGAACCTGGAATCTGGGCATACATGGCAGAGTTCATGATTGTTCCTGACATATGTATCTCACACATGATTGGACTTGAGGAACTTTTGCTAGATGCTAGATCTTGTTATGTGGACAGACAATTTCGACTGGTACAATATATAATATGTATGTGTTTGTGATTGAATATTTGTAAATACAGTAACTAAATAATTAAAAAACAAAGATTACTGGGATAATCGAAAGCACTCCTAAATGGATAAAAAATTTAATTGTTTAGTTACTGTATTTACAAATATTCAATTATATAATTACCTATATTGCTTTGAAAAAATACAGACATCGAATAATATATATATATAATAACCAATTCTAATGATTTAATCCCTCTTGAATCTCATAATGTTTATAAAATCTCATGTGATAATTGTAAAGCTTCTTACATAGGTATAAGCAACCATTGCATCAGTATTAGGAGAGATGAACATGCTAATGCAGTTAAACAACACTCATCATCAGCAGCTCTCTCACTCCATACTACAGATTCAGGTCATAAAATTGATTTTTCTAGTACCAGGATCATATCCAGTTGTGATGATTTCTACCAGTGTAAAATCAGAGAAGCCATTGAGATACTAAAAAGACCAGATTGTATCAATAAGCAAGATGATAAATGCAACACCCTCTTATTTGGAAAGATTAAAAAAAAAAACTTATTTTAATTTAACATTTTTGTTATTGGTGGAACTTTAAAGTTTTTTTTTTCAACTCAGTGATTGCAGCACCTCTACAACCATATTTCTACCATTTATCACCCAGTAGATGACTTGTGTGATCAAGTCAAAACATCTGGTAAATTGAAAAAAAAATTAACACAGATAAACTCACAAAATGTCTTTTATATATATTGTAACGTGCCAAATGGTTGCAGGAAATGATCACTCAAAAACACTGACCAAATGATAGGTTACATGGGCACCATAATATCTATGGATTTTCCACAGAGTATGAGTTCTATTAGAGACAACATAATTGATTATAATTAATAATATACAAGATTCTTATATTAAATTAAATCTTATCTCAGGTTTTATTTTTACTTTGCTTAGAATATAGGTTTTTTTACAATTATACAATCACATCTTTAGGTTCTAAAATAACTTTATCTCATGGTTCAAATTCAAAATGCTCTTGGAACAAGAAAAATGCTAAAGATAATATACTTCAAGTTCTTATAATGTGATAACTATCATTCAAGCTATACCTTAAACATTTTATATTCTTCTCTTAGTTTTATCTTTAAGGTTAGTATTTTAAGAAAGCAGAAATGAAACTATAGAATAATAGAGTATTTAAATACCTAAATATTATATGGCTAGCAAATTAAAACATATCTAAATATTTTAAAATTCAAGTATAAATATTTCATTTCAATTAACTATAAACACATAAGTTTCATATCTTCTGAAGCAACTTTTAATGTGAAATAATGCAGCAGACAGTAAGCATATATTTTATCTTATCAACTAGATTACAATTGTATTTGAAATAAAATAAATAACATAGTATTTAGCTTCTGATAATGCAGATAAAAATGAACTATAAATAAAATGATTGAATAAAAATAAATAAATTCTAATATGCAGATAAAATGAGCAATAAGTAAAGCAGAGAAATAAATTCTATGCGACCATTAAAGTATACTCTTGTAAAATAATTAATAATGAAAACTTTGTTAAAGTAGATTTTCTGAGTAACAAATGTGATAATGAAATAATGGCAACGAAACAGAAACGTATTTAATTACTAATAAAAACTATTTATTTACACTATGAGATAATAGTTATACAATAAAATATTTATTTACAATAACATTATTTTTTTAATAAATTTGATATATTAGAATAATAAAATATTATTAAATTTTATACATAAATGTCCCTTTCTATAAATCATCCTTAAAAAATTTAAAATACAAGCAATTATTATTACCCACAAGTTCTCACTGTTATTTAATACGTCTTTCATTAAAATATACAGGCGTAAATTCAGGAAACCAGTAAGATATATCCTTTACATAACTAAAACAGGTTTGAAAATCAATGTGGCAACACTTTTATAGGTGTACAAAGATAGCCAAAATATTATGCACAATAGTAACCCAAATATCATAATACTAAAATCAATGAATGGGAGGAAATATTTATGCCCATATTTTTAATATACTCTAAATCTAAATTGTAGTAGAGCTAAAAGTATAAATATAAACATACCTTCAGATATTGTACTATACTAAAATATGCATTATATTAAATTCCAGGCGAAGTAAATAATGAAAATATGAATAAGCAACCGCTAACTTGATCTGGCAGTGCTGAAAATGAGAAGCCACACTCTCTCATGGTGGGTTGAACAATATAATATTAGGAATAGGCACTCAACTGTGCAGGCTACACTGATAAATAAGTAAGCCACACTCACACATGAAGAGACTAAATGCATATAAGAAACAATATAATATTCACATAAAATTACCTAAACTGATATATTTTTATTCTGCATACAAATTATTAACTATCTAAAGCATAAATTTGATAATAACAATGGGGAACAAAATTTTTGTTGCATCCACAAAAACACTTGCTCTTACTTAATTCCAGTGTGCTGATCTCAAATCTGACATTAGTTTTTGTCTGTAAGCTAAAGTTTTTTTTTTGCAATTCAAGATTTTAGGTCTTCATGTTATTATAAAATTTTCAACATTTAGTTTAACATAATGAAGTAGAATGTCTTCTTAGGCAACGTCTTTGTGAAAATATAATAATTTATATAATGCAGCAAATACACTAATACGTTAAAAGATATGGCTGCATCACAATTTGTCTACAATTTCGAAACAGAACACATTAAAACACTTATTTTAATCATAAAATTTGCACAAAACTTATTTAAATTTTATTCAGGAAAAATTTGCGTTTGTAGCTCTTGCATTTGTGTACATGTTGGGGACAATCTCGTTTGTTGCTCCAACAGTAGTCTGCCATCATACTTCTGTCCCATCTTCCATTGTCTTCAGATCTTGATGAAATCATTTTCCCTGCTCATCACTAACAACTCCAAGATTTTCAGGAAACTTATCTTCAAAGTGACTGTACAGGAAGTGAATCTTAATGCTCATGTTACATCCAATGTCCTATCAGAAAATTTATCATTTTAAGATCCATACAAATGATCCAGTTATGCTCCTCATACTTCAGTAAATTGAGGACAATTTTTATGTCATTATAATCTTCTCGCACATGAGTTGAATGACAAACTGCAACCTCTGCATAAATATTACTGTTGTGTAGGAGAACACATTTCAGACTTCATTTAGAGCTATCAAGAAATAGCCACCATTTTGTTGGAGTGTAAATAGTAACACCTAGCTGCTGAGAAGACTACTGATATCATGACAGTAAACAAAGTGTTTGTCTTTGAAAAAAAAAGTCCACAAAAATTTGTTCATGCTTTCTGAAATGGGATACTTTAGTTGACTGGTGAAGTACATTCTTTTCTTGAATCATGGAAGCTAATAACTCAGCAGTTTTCTTTGATAGATCCAAATCTCTTATTAAGTCATTCCATTTGGATTGGCTAAACTGCTGAGGAGTTAAGGACTGCTTGGCATCAGAAAAAGACCCTTCAGATTCTACAACCATTTCCTCATGCATCATCAAAATACACTTGATCATCATGTTCACTTTCTTTGTTCTTAGAAAAAATAAAACCATTGAAAACTGGAACCAGGAGTGTCTCAGAGTGTGGGATAGGTCATATTGCTAAGGAATATTAGGATATGTGATCATATGCCATTTTTTCTTGCCAATGCCCTTTGTATCGATCAGATAGAAATAACAGTCACTGATGTGGTCCTTAGGTTCATGCCAGACCATGGGAATATCAAAAGGCATTCCTCTGTGTTTTTCTTTTGCCCAATCATGAAGAATTTCTTTACAATTATGACACACAATATGAGGAGCCCCGTTTCTGTCTTGATCACCAAGGGGAACTTGTAAATTTATACACAAATTGTATTTAATCTTTGTTCATGCACACTACAGTTCAGATATATGCATATTCATGTCCTCTACATAATTCAATATTTGTTTGCTCCATTAGAAAATGTAACCCCATCCGACTTATGTAGGTGTATATATTAAAACAGGATACACAAATAGAAAAATTACTTATTTAAGCATATGCCAACAGAAATAATGTAAAATCATTATGGTCTTAATAAAGTTCCTTTTTGAAACGTCATCATCATAATATTATTAATAATAGTAATAAAAACAACAACAACAACCACAACCAGGACTACTTATTTTGAATTAAATTATTTTGTTTTTATAACGATGAGTGTTTTTCAATACTTGCAAGGATTTTCAACTTCAATGATAAAAGATATACAATATTTACAAGTAAATTTTATATCCCAATACAGTTATATTTAAAAGTAAGGCTTTAATTATTTATTCGAAACTGAACATTATGAAATGCTAAATATTAGATCAGGACCTATTATACAAAAAAAAAAAACAATATTGCAGTCAATCAAATAATGAGTGATAAACAAGAAATTTGATAATTTTACTAACTTAAAAATATTTCAAAGGTACTAATAGCTTTTCTTTTAAGAGATTATATTTTTGTGTTGTAATGATCACTATTCAACATCACTTTTACTTAATTTAACATCAGTATTTCAAACAAATAAAAATAATAAAGTTTTATCTAAGAAAAAAATAAATAAATTTACAAAGCATGCAATAAAAGCATACATCTGTTGATCAGTGATGGAATTTTCAATAAAGAAAAGTATATTTTGGGATATATTGGTTTAAATTCTTACATAAAAGAATAAGAGAGCAAATTTTTTTATTTTTCAAATATGTGCCTCAGCAGTCCATTGAAAACAGAATTGCCTTCAATTTTGACTTCAATGATGTAATCTATATTAAAATTCAAGATAATTTAAATTAAAAGTGTTAAACTAAATAAGATCTTTGCTTATTTAGTGTCCCACTTCATATTTAAACTAACTTGAATTTTAATAACATCATTGCATTCAACACAGAACAATATTTTTCCCCAATGGGCTGTTAAAATTTGAGTTTTTTAATTAAAAAAGAAATGTGACTGGAATAATATAAATATGGGATGTTTCAAATATTTTATATAGATATTAGCTAGCATTATGCATGTCTTCTGTATATATATATACATATATATATATATATATATATATATATAAACTTTAGCTTTGATAGAAGCTAACTGATCAGTTTAAACTTTGTGCCAAGACATATATATATAATACATATTTTGCGGGTTCATCCGTGTTAAAAACTTTTAATATCAATATACTGACATTTCGACTTGGTCACACAAGCCATCCAAAATATGTATTTTATATATTTAACCTGTGCAAATCTTCATTTTAACATATATATATATATATGATCACTAGAAGAAGCTTTACCAATAGCTCCTAACAAGCTTTGTTTACATAAATGCCGAGAGAGATAGAATTCAATATCTCTTTCATTGTCTCCACCTCCAGACCAGCTGGTTTTGAGCTAGTTTGGCTCACATCAGTGAAGGGTAGGAAGACTAGAAACTAGATATAAATACTAACTCTAAAATCAGCATTTATCAAACACACATCTATCAGTTTGAAAGCATGAAATTTAGCAGACACTTAATGTCTTCAAATCCAGCTTAACAAACTAGATATCTATATGAGTCTGAAATCAGTTCAGTTTCACCATATAGTAAAAGCCTCTGCAATATATATCATTGCAAAAACCTTCAAGGGTACATTTATGATAAACAAAACAAGTTATAAATTTCATCACTTGCTTTTAGCTTGCATTTTATGATCCCTAGATGGAGCTTTACCAATAGCTCCTAACAAGTCATGTTTGTATTTGTATATTAGCATAGCTTCTTTTATTTTCCTTTTATTGTTATTTTTTCAATTTGCAATATTTTTACATTATTAAAATTGAAGTCAAAACCATAATATACATGACTTATTATGATCATAAAAACAAATGTGGAAATATTATTATCTACTTTACAATTTTTTTTCGATGTTTGAACCCATTTTAATAACAGCAAGTGCTCTTTAGTTCCTTTTTCCAATATACATCTCAATTCACCTATATATTCACTGCCACACTTACATATCCATTTATGAATAATACAATATTTATTTATAAATGAGGTTTTATCTTTAGAGTTATTTATTAATTTGTTTAATGTAGGAGGTGTGTAATATGCATTATCACATATACCTTTATAAATTTTTCTTATAAAATTTACTTGATCATTCAAAATATATGATATTCATATCCATATTTTTTGTTAGCATGAGAATCAATATTATTATTAAAATTGTTATTCTTATATTTTGTATTAAAATCTCTAATAACATTATATATGATTATAATTGTAGCCAACATTTAACAATTCATTCGAATATATTTCAATGTTTTGCCTTTATCCAATAAATATTTGCAAAGACTATTATTTCTAAATAAGAAGGACTTTAAACCTTCCATTTTCTGTGACATTGGCACTGTTGATTTATATGGAATATAATCTCTTTTTACTATTGGTTTAATGGTTATATGGTAATCCAGCATACATTGATTTCTAGTTATTTTAAGATCAAGAAACTAAACGCACATTAAATTTTGATCTGCTTTTATCCATTTTAGGGCTTTTCAACCACTTAATTCTTTAAAGAATTCATTAATTGTATTTGGTTTTCCATATACAAATTAATTAATTGTTTAAAGAATTAAATGGTTTAAAAGACCTAAATTGGATAAAAACAGATAAAAATGTAATATGTGTTTAGTTTCTTGATCTTAAAATAATTAGAAATCAATGTATGCTGGGTTACTGTATGACCATTAAACCAATAATAAAAAGAGCTTATATTCCATATAAATCAAGAGTGTCAATGTCACACAAAATGCCAGGTTTGAAGTTCTTCTTATTTAGAAATAATAGTGTTTGCAAATATTCGTCGGATAAAAGCAAAAATATTGAAATATATTCGAATGAATTGTTTAATGTTGGTTACAATTATAATCACACACACACACACACATATATATATATATATATAATGTTATTAGAGATTTTAATACAAAATATAAGAATAATAATTTTAATAATAATATTGATTCTCATGATAATAAAAAAATATGGATATCAATATCATATATTTCGAATGATCAAGTAAATTTTATAAGGAAAAATTATAAAGGTATATGTAATATTGAATTTTACACACCTCCTACATTAAACAAATTAATAAATAACTTTAAAGATAAAATCTCATTTATAAATAAATATTGTATCATTTACCAATGGATGTGAGGTGTGGTAGTATATATATATAGGTGAATCAAGATATACATTGGAAAAAGAACTAAAAAACATTTGCTGTTATTAAAATGGGTTCAGAAATCAAAACAAAATTATAAAGTAGATAATACTATTTCAGCATCTGTTTTTTGTGATTATAAGTCATGTATTTATGGTTTTGACTTCAATTTTAATAACGTAAAAATATTGCAAATTGAAAAAAAATAACAATAAAAGGAAAATAAAGGAAGCTATGCTAATATACAAATACAAACATGACTTTATTGAAAGGCAGACAGCAAGTGTTATTATCACAGAATTGTGGGAAGGTTAGCCTTTCAAAGGGTTGACAAAGATTACTAAGATAATTGAAAGTGCTTCTAAGTGGATAAAATGTTTAATTATCTCATCACTGTATTTATAAATATTTAATTATATAATTACATATATTGCTTTGAAAAAAAAATACGGACATCAAATAGTAATATTATTATATGTATATGTTTACTAGAGGGAGCTTACTAATAGCTCCAACCAAGACTTTAATTTATAAGTGCTGAAAGAGAAAGAATTCAAAATCTCTACTGGAAAATCCTATCCCCAAACTGATTGGTTTTGAACTTACAGCTCACCTCAGTGAAGAGCTAGGATATCAGACACTAGATCTAAAATACCAACTCAAAATTCAGCACTTATCTAATATGTTACTATTAATTTAAAAATATGAACTTTTTAGCCATGTAAATGTCTTCAAATCTGGCCTTACAAACCAAATAGCTATATATGTCTGAAGTCAGTTCAGTTTTGCCATATATCAGTAACCTCAGCAATATAACATTGCAAAGGCTTTCAAGGGTACACTTATAATAATTAATAAAACAAGTCACAAATTGTGTAACTTGCTTTTAAGCTTGTCTAAAAATGTTCACTAGAGGGAGCTTACCAATAGCTCTAACCAAGCTTTAATTTATAAGTGCTGAGAGAGAAAGAATTCAAATTCTCTATCGGGAAAATCCCTATTCCCAAACTAATCGGTTTCAAGTTTATGGCTCATCTAAATTTGTGTCTTGTTTTATTATTATAAGTGTACCCTGGAAGTCTTTTGCGAATATTATTTTGCTGAGACTATTAATTTATGCTGAAACTGAACTGAGTTCAGACCCATATAGCTATTTAGTTTGTAAGGCTGGAGTTGAAGACATTTACATGTCTGAAAGGCTCAGGTTTTCAAATTAATAGTAACTTATTAGATAAGGGCTGACTTTTGATTTGGTATTTTAGATCTAGTGTCTGAAGTCCTGGCTCCTCACTGAGGTGAGCTATAAGCTTGAAACTGATTGGTCTGGGGATAGGAATTTTTCAATATAGATTTTAATTTTTTTTTCTTTTAGCACTTATAAATTATGGCTTGGTTGGAGCTATTCATAATCTCGCTCTAGTGAACATTTTTAGACAAGCTTAAAAGCAAGTTGCACAATGTGTCTTGTTTCATATATATTATAATAGTAACTTACAGTTATTATTATTGGTCTAACGTGTTTTATCTCTTGTGAAATTATTTATAAATATAAATTTTTATTTGACTATTTTATTATGTAACATATATGTACTATTTATATATACATTTAAGTTTTAAATAATACATACCTCAAGCTTTTGAGTAAAATGCCAGATTTGAAGTTAAGAATAAATACTTATATATTTTTTTTATTTTATTATTAAATCTTAATGTCAGTGGAACAATTGATAGTTGAGTTAAGCATGAACTTGTATATAACACACGAGCAGATTCGTTCGTTCTCTTGATATAAAAAAACGAAAGAAAAAGAAAATCTTTTCTCTTTAAAAATAGCATTTTTCTTTTATCAATACTACTATTTAACGATTGGAATTTAAATATTAACTTTTCCAAATTAAAATAATTTGTGGATTAAAAGTCTGCAAGGAAAATATATTTAATTTTCTAGTCAATCTTAAAGGAATAGCAATATAAAAGAAAAGAACGTCTGTTTAAGTTTTTTGGAAACTACGTTGTTTTAATACTTCCGTGATTCTTCAGATATATATAAATTTAAGATAATTATATATATATATATATAGGATAAAACAATGTGTTTTGAGTAAAACAGCTTTATATCGTAAAGGTTTCGAAACCAACCTTGCATGCTATTTTAAAATATTTTGAAATATTGAATATATAGAACGTCTAGTGATAATAGAGAAATGAAGATTAAGAACATCTACATTTGAAGAATATTTATTTTATTTCACATTAATCCGGTCATTGGATGTTATTAACAGTTTATCATTTAAGGATAAATGGAATCATCATTGTACCAATGGATTGGTGATATGCTTCGTAAGAGACCTTCATTGGGATGATGAACTATAGACTTCAATATCTACTCTCAACTCTCTTATAAATAAGTTTCCTTTATTATTTATTTATATATATTATAATAATGCTTATATTATTTTAATATGTTTATTATTATTATCTTTATTTCAAATTTGGCATCGCATCATATATATCTTAAAAGGAAAATTATATTTATTATTAAATATAATTAATTGAAAGCTTAACATAATTCATCAAATTAGATGAGGGATATAAAAAATAGTTATTATTTGACAGATATCTTAAACAGGATTATATTGTGTTTACTACATAATATTGTAAACGTTTAATGTATTTTTATTTATTAAAAATACATATAATATATAAGTTATACAATGGTAAATAATACTTATATATGGGTAATTGTGAAGCATATAAATAAGAACGATAAATAAATTAATAAGTTACATAAATTATTAATTTTTGAACCCAGATATTGTTTTTATATATCTGTTAATTTAAGCTATTTTCTTTAATTTTTGAAAGTTTATTATAGTATTGAGTTTTATCATAGGGTATTAAATAAAAAAATATCATTTATTAATATTCTTTTAAAATGATAAAATTCATCCGTATTTATTTATTAATATTTTATTATCTATTCTATTATATTTTTTATTGTTTATTAAATATTGATTTGTTAACGTGATCTCATTGTCTAATCATTATTGAATTATATTATATATATGCTAGTATTATAAATATCATATGAATAATAGTTATAATTAATGCTTATATAAAGGCATATGAAATAACTTGTTTTGAAATTATTCCTGAAAAGAGCTAATTGCAAATTCTCCGTGAGTTTGAATATCGTGACATAATGGTGACTGAAAGAGGGATGAAAGATGGATGACCTGGTCTAAATTGTATTTAAACTTATTTAAAGATTATTGAGCTAGCATAATAAAGATATATATAATCATGGATTTAGTATTTCATCGATTCATTTCTAGCATTCTACTTGAAGACCCAAAGTCCGATTGTAGTGAAATGCGTATCCTCTTTCTAAGGAATTTAATCATCTCTTTATATTTAACAAGACCAACTTAGATTTTAAATATAATCCATTCTGTTATATTTGGCGAACCTAACTGTGAAGCATTAAGTTAATGATTTCTAAACATTAAATATAATTGATTATATTACAATTAATACATCAACTGGGATGATTAAATGCCGTTCCGTTATATTTGGTGCCTCAACTAAGGCTATCAAATAGGCTGTCCCGTTATAATATATATATATAGCTTGATTTTACTTTAAGTAAACTATTGTGAATATTTCATAATGCTATAATTGTAACATGAGAGAGCTGTTATATCAGTATTTATTTATTATCTAGCTGTAAAATAATTTTGACATAGCTTAAATAATAATGAGTTAATTTAAATAAATGTTTTACATGTTAAACAACTTTAAATTTCTTAAACGCTTCATGTTAATGATAAAAAGTGTAATTTAGAATTTAAATGCTCATTTAATTTTAGTTTAACTGTAAAAGTGTTTTAAAAGACTTATATTAATTTTCAAAGTTGAGAAACCAAGTTCAAACCCTATATTTTGATTTACTGGTTTAAAATTAAAGCTATAATATTTAATTAACTTGAATGTAAAATAGAATATTCTATTGAAATATTTAAAACTAATTTAATTATAAAAAGAATTTAATAATGTTAGCAATTAAATTAGAATTTTTAATAGTTAAATAAATATTGAATAAGTAAGTAAATATACTTATTTGATGTTATTTATTTTAAATATTTTTAAAATAATTTTAAATTAAAATTTATTATGAGATATTTGTCTAGATTTAAAAAGAGTAATAACTAAATGAATTAAAATGTTTGTAATATTCATTTGTTAAAGATAATGTAAACTTTTATTATGTAATATTTTATTTTTATTCTGGTTATTTTGTAGTTTTTAATTAATTATTTGTATTCAACCAGAAAGTGTTTGTAATTATTTTAAGGATTTATACAATTTTGATTAACAACATTCCTTGGTGATAGATAAGTCAAGGATTCAAACTAATGAGAGGAGAGATTGTAAATTGAAAGATAAAAAGTCATGGTAAAATGATCATTTCAAGGGTATAAATAAAATGAATCAAACACCTGACATTATTCAACAGTCTACATCAGTCAATATAATTTTGTAACAGTTGAATTTAAACTCCATTAATTTTTTTTAAAAAGTATAATTTTCTTTAAAACTTTTATTTTTATTTTGTATTAACCAGTATGTTAGACTAAACTTATATCTTGACATAATTATGGGAACAGAAACACCAAAGGAACTAAAGTCTCTGTAACTGCCAATGGAATTGTAATATAATTTTGTTATTATATTATTTAGAATATTATTTTTAATGTTTTCTACAATGGAAAATTTAAATTTTTTTTCTACTTCTTTGACTGGAGAAGAATTGTCAATTTTAGAAATAAACTGAATGTCTATGTTATTAAAATGGCCAAGGAATATCTAATTGTACTATTGGAAAGAACATGATCAAATATGCTAATAATTTCATAGTAACTTCTCCATAATATTTCCACGTCAATATTATTTGAAATTAATTTATATGGAATAAAAACTGAAATTCAAGAAAGAACTATAAATTGACATTGCTAATATTTTTAGATGTTCAATAATAATTAATTCGGCCAAAGAAAAAAATTGAATATAATAATTTATAATTCGATAATAATAATTAATTTGTGCTGAATCATTTCATTAAAAGATGCCATTTACCATTGTTTTTTAAAAAGAGAAAACAGCACAATTTTTTTTCTTTTTATTATAATGATATTTGTTTGCCTTTCTTTAAAAGAGAAAAGAATTAAATTTCTCTTCAGGCAGAGTGGTAAAATTTAAATTACTACAAATTATTTAATTGTTTAAATATGTAAATTTTAAAATGATTACTTCAGAAATGAGAATACCAAACCTTTTCTGTGATAATAACATCCTAATTAATGAATTAAAATAACTTTTTAATATTTTAATAACTTTATGAAACTGCACAAATATTAAAACTCATAAATGATTTCTTCCCTGTGTGCTTTGTTATTTGTACTTAGTGAGCAGAGCTTGATAGCTTGTTATCTATAGCTAATATTGTTTACTATTTATCATTCCTCATATTGTCTATTTCTTTCTTATGGATTACAAAATGGCTTACCCAATGTGTTGGCTACTGATCAGTAAGTGGTTGATTCCAGATAGCACCCCTACAAGTGGGTTGATTACATGGTGTAATAGCTTAATGCATCACATGGTTATCTTATAATTAACCAATTACAATGACAATTAATTAATTATAACATCTATAGGTTATTTTAACAGTTGATTTTAAATGGTAGGTTTACCAAATTATATGATAGTTATATGCTTAAATATCATGTTATTATACACTTTAAATCTATTGTGATGATCAGATTTTATGACATGATTATAATAATAATTTTATGCAGAGGTTTTTTTTATTCACAATTGATCCTTTGATTAATTGTAGTGATCCTATTATAATTTCTCAATTTGTTTAATACAAATTGAAATTGCTTATTATTATCAATTGCTATTTTAACTATTTATTATGTATAAAGTGATTTGTACTCTTCATTGGTCTCTTTAAATTATAATAGTCAATTTTGAAATAAAATATTGAAGATTTCTGTGAGTGGTGATGATATGAAACAACTTTATAAGAGAAATTATTGAGTGTTACGAATATTTAAAATTATTAATCCATAAAGTACTTACTGTATAGTGTAAGGGTTAGTTACAATCTTGATAATGTCACTTATTTAAGTAAAAGATCAAAACATAAACTGAAAAATATAAATGTAACTTTATGAAAAGTAAATACATTATTTTAAAAAAAAAATACATATTTATAAATATATATATATACATATTTATAAATATATATATATACAACTTAAAGGTTAAACTATGAAACCTCAATAATAAAAGTCAATTCAAATAAATAGTTGTTTTAATAAAAATTAAAATATTAAAATGATTATTTTAGATAATTCATATATACACCTACAAAATGATTATTTTAAAATCATATATATATATATAATTATTTAAGTTGACTAACCTTAATAATCAATATGTAAACTTGGAGATAATCTTAGGTCGTGTTGCATCTTAGTGACTAAACACAAAGAAAATAAAATTTAGAATTTAATTATACAATTGCTAAATATAATAATTTTAACAATAGCCAAATATGAAATCGTGAAGTCAAATGATGTATTTAAAACATGCTACCGTAAGTTGATTGTACTATAAAAGCTGGATCGAATAATTTCTAAATTAATACTATCTTTTGGCAATGAACTAACCTCTACGCATAGTAATTTTGCTGTGTTCGAATTCAGAACGTATTAAAAGATGGATGAATAATTTGAGCGAATCTTTTTGTTGATAAAATTTTTATTAGAAAATAATTTTAATTTTATTCAATAAAATAAATAAATAAATCACTCTTTACTATTACGATTATAATTTCGAAACAAAATTATATATATATTAATTAAAGGAACTCCTAATAAGATCCTTCTAAATTGGAATCATAAAGAAAATAAATTTTTGTCAAAAAGCATTTATATATGTAAATTAAATTATATTAAGAAGATAATAAGTATATAAATGCATTATGAGTAAAGACCATTTTACCATAGGATTGAATGCTATTGTTTGATCTATAAATAATGTAATTATATATTCCTAGTGAAATGCCTAAACTTCAGCTATATAATTAAAAATGCAATTTCAATTTATTTCAAAATAATTCATGGAAGAAGATGTCAACATACTATAACAGGAAGAATTCTGAACAACAGAGTATATTAACCTTAATCTATTTCAGGATGAGAGGAAATCGCCTTATGGCCAATTCACCCCCTGGTGAATTTTTTCATAAGTATTACACGTTAAAATGTGTATAAAACAGTATATTTTATTATAATAAATTTTTCGCCCAAAAAGTTTATGCTAAAAGGCGTGAAATTCAAAATTCCCATTCTTACAATAGACATAAGCCCTGCCCTGACATGTTTAGCCATTGTCTTTTGCCAAGGCTGTAAAACGTTTGGCGTTTTACAACATTGTAGTTCCAATGACACAAAAATGTGTTTATTTGCGAATTTATTACGGTTTTAGATTTTTTTTAAACAATAATTTACACTATATTTAATAGATATCAAGAAATATAAATTATTAATAACTTATTTTAACTTAAAATACTTTGTTTTCAAAAATATAACATTATATTAGCAGCTAACAGAAATATGGCCTGAATCAATTTAGAAGTCTAGCTTTGATGTAAACAATCTATATTATATTTATGAGTAAGAAAATATCGCAATTTTGCAATAAATATTCAAAAAATTTAAACTTTTAAAGCATAATTCATTAGATATAAGAGAAATAAATAAATATTCATTTGGATGTTTAAAAATAATAAGAAAAAACATATATTTCATTGATTTTGTAAACTGAAAATAATCTTTCTAGAAACAATGATGTGTAAACTGTTTTGAATGTGATCACATTTTTTAATATTTACAGACACAAAATGTGAACATTTAAAATTTATTTCAGTAGTAAAGAAAAATATATATTAAATGAAGCCAAATTTATTATTTTCTGATAAGTAATAATTATTTTATCATTTATTTTACATTGATGGGTGAGACAAAGAAAAATGTCAGAAATATCAGGAAAATAGTGAAATTCAATAGGGTTTATTGACTCACCGAAGACTGATAACTAGGGAACAAAGAACTTTAGCTTTAACAAACATTAAGAACTTTATCCTTAATGGACATTACTTCACAAATTATGAAAATAAATAGGACAATACCATAAACTTTTAATATATCTTATCATTATATGTATTATCAGCTTCAGACATCTAATTTTATTTCCTTTGCTTCCAACATCCATTTATGTTGAAATAGTCTATTTAAGAAAGTTACTAGATGAAGAAGAGAAATGAAAAGATCATTGATTTAAATATTTTTTAAATAAAATTTAGGTCTTCCCTATAAAGCAACTTGACCGAAATGAAAATAACTTAATATGGAGGTAAGATTTTATTATTCTTCATATTGATTTTATTCTTGACAGAACAGAAAATTTTGTTTATTACTAACATAATTAACTTAGTAATATTTGTTTATTATTCTGTGTGCAAATGATTAATATCCTTGGGTGAAAAATCTCTTATTTTATAATAATGACAACACATAGAAGGAGGTTATTATAAAATTAGAATTCCTATACAAGGATTGGATGATATAAAATCTCCATTTACAAAGACAATGTTCATATTAAATTTAGCTAGTTAGTATTATTATAATTATTTTTTGTTGAATTTATAAAATTTCATTCATTGTTTTATGAATTATTAAAATTTGGTCGGTTTATGATACATATCTACTATGGATATATGGGAAGGTATTATTTTAATTTGATGCTATAAAATAGTAGAAATATATGTAAAGTACTTATAACTATAAAGTTTTGTTATGTAAACTAAATTTAAATTGTTATCAGTTAATAAACATTGTTAAAGTTCATTTTAAATTCAAGGAGGTCTCTGATTTATTTTCAGAAATAAAATAAGATATGAATACACATACCCATATACATATATTATACTAATTTAATATCTTGATTATTTGGTTGAAATTAATTATAAAATCATTTGAAATTATATGAAGTACTATTATTAATGTAGGATATTGATGGAAACACCTGAAGAAAATTAAATGTAAAACTGATTTCGAATGATGAGCATAACAGAACCATTTATAAAGGTGAAGATTGAATGAATTAATGCAAATTGCATCAGTAGTGAATATTAAATTTTAAATTATCTTATCTGAAATAGATTCAATCTTGGATTAAAATTAAATAATATCATTCATAGCATTTTATATGAAGGCCCTGAATCCAATTATAGTTAGATGCAACCACTTTGATTCTTTGAGGGGATCCAAACCATTACAATAGTTTGGGTACTTTGATGCTTGATGTTTTCTAGATAAGTTATTAATAATAAATTTATAAGATGCATTTAAAGTTAATAGTGTGAAAATGTAATTAAAATTATAATTTTTTTTAGTAACTAGGTATGAATAATTTAAAAAATAAAAATATTAATTTGGGAGGGACCCAAGTTATGTCATCTCCTCCTATTCAAGACAGCTTATGTATGTCTTCATGATTTTGTAGCAATAATGGAATCTCAGCTCAAATAGATGGAAAATGATAGGAAAGAGATGAAAGAAGCTTTTAATAAATTATATAATAAATTTGAAATCCTGGATATACAAATGAGTGAATCTTTTAATAAATCTAATAGATCACAAAAAATAAATAGAGTTTTTAGAAATGTTAATTATAGAGGTAAAGTAATTACAAGGGGAGGAAAGAGAATCTCAAATTATAGTAGAAATTTTCCCAGAAAATCATTTGGTTAGTTAAAAAAGTCTCAAGGGCATAAATTCCAAGATAGTCAGTTGACAGAAATAGAGATAGTTGGTGAGAGCACAATATTAAACTCTGTAAATCCTCAAATTGACATAGGGACTCTCTTTGAAAAATGTTCTGGTGGTTTGGAAGAGTCCCAAAAAGAGTAGTTAAAAGAATTAGGAGTGATTGAAGATAATGAAGTATTAAATGTAGACCCTTCAGTTAACATAGATACAAGTCTTTAATAAACAGAAATGGAACCTCTAATTAAAACAATAATACCCTTAGCAAGTAATTTGTTTAGATCAGGGGAGTTGCAAGAACAATAATTAAAAGAATTAGAAATAGTCGAAGAAGTTAAAGTGTTGGATGTAGAGTATAAAATTAGTATTTCAAATTCTTGAGAAGAATATAACGTTAGATTTAGAAGAGGAACAAATGGATAAAATGGTAGAAACTGAAAGTTTAGTAAAAAGTACTTTATTCTTATAGTCTCAAATTTGTGTGGATAAAATATCCACAAATACTACAATTAATTGTCAAATGAAAATGTTGCTAAAAAGAATATTATATTTAGTACATTTACTATTGATAAGAAGTTATCAAAAGATGCAAAAATCAGTTGTAAAATGGAAACTATTTTAAACTACTGTATTGTATTTAGTCAGTATTAAGTTAATGAAAAATATTAACAAATCCAAAAAATATAAGTTAAAATCAATGTTGACGGAATCTATTTTGTTTTATTCAGTTAATATTGATAGAAAATTGTTGTTAATAAATAAGAAAAATCATTGTAAAATGGAAGTTATATCAAATAAATATATTTTGTTTAACTTACCTGATATTAATAGAAAATTATCAATCATCAGAAAGATAAATTGAAAAATGAAAGATAGTTCTAAAAAATCTGTCTTGTTTGCTTTACTTGATGTTGATAGAAAATTATTAATTATCAAAAGAGTTAATTGTAAAATGAAAATTAATTCTAAGAAATCCATTTTGTTTCATTTACTTAGTGTTGATAAAAGGTTATCAATAAATAAGATTAATTGCAAAATGAAACTTATTTCGAAAAAGTTTGTTTTATTTAATTTCTCTAATAATAGTAAAAGAGCATTAATAAATAAAAAATCAAAGATAAGATAAAAACTGTTTTAAAGAAACATTTATCAATTAATTAAAGTGATCTTGTAAAATAACGTTGTTTAATGCTAAAGTTAAATGCAAGATGGAGATAGTTTTATTTGTAAAACATAACTTAGTTGAAGTGAATATTGCTATAGAATGATTATTAATACTACAATTAATTGCAAGATGAAAATAAAATAAAATAAGAATGTAAATATGTTAATGATATTATATGATTTGAAAAGGTTAGGAATTAATTTTAAAAAATTTAAAAGTTGGATAGGAATTTAATAATTTTATATATAATAATGTATTTTAATGGTTGTATGTTTATATGTGTTCAAATTTTGTAGATCTGATGAAGACTGCATGGTACAGTCGAAACTGTTATCAATAATAAACGTTTTTTTGCTAAAAAGTGAAGTGTGTGAGATTTTTGAAATTCAATAATATATATGAAGACAGCAAAAACAGAGGGGGAAGAAAAGAATTTAGAAGGATTATATAATATAACAAATAGTTTTATATGATTATTAAATTAATTTAGAGACAACAGTGCAATGTATCTGCAATGCATGGAACCTAAAACCCTTTACATGTGAAATAAGTAATTAAACAATTATCTTTTGTAGAAATGAATTATTAATTTAAGTGCAAAATAAAATTGTTTATATTTAATCAGGCAGTGAGAGTGATGAAGTTTTTCATCTAATAAATTGTTTTTAAAGTTTATTGTGTTATACAAATTGAAGTTGGTGGTTAATTTTTTTTCTTTATAAGCTATGAAAAATTATAACCTTTAGCTTTGGCAGAAGCTTAAGTTAAAACTTTGTGCCAAGACACCTAAATATATATAAAAATTAATTTTGCTTTAAATAAATTATTGCGAATATTTTATAATGCTATAATTATAACATGTGAGAGCTGTTATACCAGTATTTATTTATTGTCTAGCTGTAAAGTAATTTTGACACAGCTTAAATAACAATGAGTTAATTTAAATAAATATTTCAGATGTTAAACATTTTAAATTTTTTCAAAGCTTAAAGTCAATGATAAAAAATGTAATTTAGAGTTTAAAATGCTCATTTAATTTTAGTTTAACTCTAAAAATAATTTACAAAGCTTATATTGATTGTTAAAGTTGAGAAACCATGTTCAAACCCTATATTTTGGTTTGCTGGTTTAAAATTAAAACTATAATATTTAATTAACTTTAATGTCAAATAGAACATTCTAGGTAAATATTTTAAAACTAATTTAATTATAAAAAGAGTAATAATAAAGTTAGCAATTTAATTAGGATTTTTAATAGTTGAATAAATGTTAAATAAGTGGACAAATATATTTATTTGATGTTATTTATTTTAAATAGTCTTAAAATAATTTTAATTTAAAACTTATCTTGAAATATTTGCCTAGATTTAAAAGAGTAATAAATAACTGAATTAAATTGTTTGTAATTTTCATTTATTAAAGATAATGTAAACTTTTAATTATGTAATATTTTATTCTTATCCTGGTTATTTTCTAGTTTTTAATTAATTATTTTTATTCAACCAGGAAGTGTTTTAAATTATTTCAAACGTTTAGACAAAAGTTCATTTATTAAAAAAAAATTACTTAAATAATTTTGATATAGGTCAAGGATTCATACTGATCAGAGGAGAGGTTGTAAGTTCAAAGGTAAACAAGCTGGTAAAACATTCATATGAACAAGACAGATACCTGACGTCAGTCGACAGTCTACACCAGTCAATTCAATTTTTTAACAGTTTAATTTTAAACTGTACTAAATTACTTTTTATAAAGTGTAATTTTTTAAAAAAAAAAACTTTTGTTTATATTAGTCACTATACTAGACTAAACTTATGTTTAACACTAATTATCTGAACAGAAACATCAAAGAAACTAAAGTCTCTTAAACTGCCAATGGAATGATAATATAATTTGTTATTACATTATTTAGAATATTATTTTTAAAATTTTCTACAATGGAAAACTTCGAAAATTCTTGCTATTGCTTTGACTGGAGAAGAATTGTCAATTTTAGAAATAAATTGAGTGACTATCTTATTAAAAAGGACAAGGAATATCTAATTCTACTATTGGAAAGAACATGATCAAAAATGCTAATAATTTCATAGTAACTTCTCAATAATATTTTCCAGTCAGTAATATTTGGAATTAATTTACATGGAATAAAAACAGAAATTCAAGTAAAAACTATAAATTGACATTGCGAATATTTTTAGATGTTCAATAATAATTATTCTTTGCGAAAAAAGAGAATTGAATAAAAGAATTTATAATTAGATAATAATAATTAATTTGTGCTTGTTTTATAAAAAAAGATAAAACAGCATTAGGTTTTTTTTTTTATAGTATATAACGATGTTCGTTTCCCTTTCTTTGAAAAAAGAAATAATTAAATTTCTCTTTAGGTGGGGTGATAAAATTTAAATTACTACAAATTATTTAATTACTAAAATATGTACATTTAAAAATACTTTGCATATAATAGAGATATATATGAGAGATAGTGACCTGGGCCAACTGATGAGTGCTGGTTCAGCACGAAATGCATCTTGGGGGGCATTTGTCTTTTATTATATCTTTATTTATATGAATTTAAAAAGAATGGGGAAGTATGGAAGTGTTTATTATATCTATTAAAATGTTTATTTCATAAATGAGAATAGCAAACCTTTTCTGCGATAATGACATCCCAATTAATGAATTAAAATAACTTTTATATTTTATTAACTTTATGAAACCTGCATAAATGTTTAAAATTCATAAATGATTTCCATCATCTGTGCATTGCTGCGGAAACCATTGAGGTCTTGAAGATAATAGTGAAGTCAAACATTCTCTCCTGAAAGTGTTCAACAATGTTAATGAAGAATGATAATTGATGTGCTTTATTGTCCCATATGATATTGCTAATATTAATTTATAATACTTTGCACAATGAATGAATTTGATTTAATAAATCCAATTTAAGGATTTGTGATATATTTACTGCAATACTTTGAATATTTATTAGACTTTAATACATTGAATGAATGACCATTAACTTATCATATATTTGATTATATAATGAATTGAGTTTACCCGGGATATCTAAGAAACACATTATACATTTTGTAATTATATTATAGATTATAGTATTTTAATGATATTGTGTTTGCTGTCCACAAGATGCAACTATCAACAGTTTTCTTCATGTTCAAGTAATGAAAAATTGATCAAGAATGAATCAAAAGAACATTATTATTTAATGTAAGTTTTTTATAGTTAAAAAAAGGTTAAATTATATTATGATTCTATATTTGCTCATGTTATATATGTTAAAATATTAAAGGTTAAAGTTTTTAGAATAGTATGTTATCATATTAACATAATTTGGAACAGTATAGGCCTCTCTTTAAAAATAAGAGTAATTTATATATGAAGGTATATTATGTCGCTGTAAGCTAAATAAGCTGATGTATATTTCTATGATTTATTTATTATTATTGTCCAATGTTAATAGAACCATATTTGGTGTTAATTAATTTTTGTTTACCATATTTTACATTGGTTAACTGTTTTAGTATTTTGTTATAGATAGTAAAATTATTTTATCTATATTTAGGAGTGCTTTTACATGCCAGTATATTTTATGAATGCTAGTTAGTCTCCATCATTAATTTTGCTAGCTTATTTTCCAGAAGAGATAGAAGCATTGAACTCTTTCTTATTATTTGTTGTTCTGCTAGCTTTTGTATCCTTATAGCATATACTTTAAAAATTGTAGCTAGGACTTTTTCTATTCTAAGGCAATCCCTATTTAGTATTTTGTCTCTGATGTATATTCTCATTATTTTCCCAGACTAGTAACAAAGTTCTACATTCTTTACTAGCCCTCAAAAGTAGGTGTGTCCTATGAGCAATGTCAATATACTTTTACTTTGCCTTCCTTTATGATTATTGAAGATTGATCTTTCTTGTAGTGTTAGTATGTTAATAAAGCATGTGTACGATTTTATCATAACTTTATGTGATATTTTTAGTGGGGTTTTCAAGGTATTGAGGAATACTACCTTACCTTTAAATGCATTCTTAGTCAGTTTAAATGTGTCAGTCCTATATTTGAGCTTAGTATTTGTCACTACTAAATATAATAAACAATTGGAATTTTAAAGTCTAAAATTTATTTTGACCAAGAATAAATAATACACATCTATTTTATAACTCCTTCATTGATGGATTAGTAAGTTATTATTATTATTATTATTATTATTATTATTATTATTATTATTATTATTATTATTATTATTATTATTATTATTATTATTATTATTATTATTATTATTATTATTATTATTATTATTATTGAGTATGAAAAATATTCTTGTAAGAGGCACTGCTATAAGATGGTTATTATTTTACTACAAATGAGATAATAAATGATAATTTTTGATAATGACATAATACAAAAGATTACTTTAATATAAAAGATTATTTTGTTAATATGATGAATTATTTTTGATATCCAATGAAGTGTATTTTAATAAAGCAATATGTCAATTTTAATTTTTGATCCTCCTAATATAGAATTTTGCAGAAGCAATTTTGTGAAAAATTGTTGATCTATGTGGACTTAAAGATGGACTAAATGTAAATTTTGTTGTTATTTTGATGTGAATAAATCTTTGTTATTGTTTGTAAGTAATTTTTCATAGCCATTTACTTGTATCATTCCACTTGATAATCAGAAAGCACACTAATGATCAAACATTATCATTTTAAACATTAATTAAAATATTAAATGCTTATAAAAGATTATACAAATATTTTAGTGTATTTATTATAAAAATACATGACATTTAAGGTTATGAAATTCACTATTTATTAAATTATTTAAGCATTAATAAACATCTAAGAAAGACATAACTGTTTAATAAGGTATTACAATTTGTTTTTCTTATTTATTGTATTTTAACTAGGATTTCATTTGATATTGAATAAATCTAGAGATTCAAAAGAATTTATAAAAACATATTATCCTGAAATACCCTATCTAATTTCACTAATTGTATTATTAAATTTATTATCATATTAAAATTTTATATTCAAAAGTTAAATTTTGACTGGCATAAATTTTAAAAGAATATTTCATATATTTTAAGAATTAAATATTATTTCATCTGATCAAAGCATCAAGATGCTTGTCATAGGATTAGAAGATCTTTACAAAGTGAATAATAAAAAATGGATATGTGTGTTAGATCTGGAAAGAATGAAAATTTAAATAAAACCTTTATGGCATATGTTTATAATATTAAGATTCTGTATGTATGATAGAGTTGCGGTTTCTCCTCCTCTTAATTGTTAACAGTGTTACTTTGTATTTTATTATAATGCTTCTCCTATATATCTTGGTATTGTGACATAGGTTATTATTTAAACCCAGTGAGTGTAGCTATAGTTAATAACATTTGCCATTTATAGAGATTGTATTTACAATTTGAGATTGTACTTTGTCACATTCTTTGCATTGTCTATTATTTTCCTGGGTTACAAAATGGTGCCCTGTGTAGTGTATTACCATTTATAGATTACAAAATGGCAATGTTATGTTTTCTCACTTTGTCTAACTTTTGTTACTGTCTAACCTTCCTTAGGTTACAAAGATCAAAAACAAATATATTATATTATTAATAAGTGGTATAAAAATTTTCAGTAATCCCTGAATTAAAGCAATATGTAAATTGGATAATTAATAAATAATATTAGTCAAATACATTATTGCATGGATATGTGGCATTTAAACAATAAAAATATCAATTTAATTTAATTTCGGAAAATGTAGTGCCCAAGTCAATTAAAACAATGCAACTAAATGACATATACTTAAATAAGACACACATATCATATTTTTTCTAAAATGCTGTTTTGCAATGCTCTTCTCGTAGCTGACCTGTACAGCAGCATGGGGAATCCAATAAAGTTTTGAGGTTTTGCCAAGAATCTTGAAGACATTGCTGTCACCCAATGGATCTTCCAGGTAGCAGATTTCTCAGAGTTTATTCTTAGCCCATATCTCCCGATGTATTCACCCAGAAGTTTATATAGTTTGGGCAAGTATTTATTTAGGGAGGAAGACTGTAATGTCATCAACATATGATATGTATGAACTTTGTCCCCCAGTACCAGGACAAACACCCCAGAAAGATGTTTATCAATAGCTGTTAATAGGGAGTTTACATAGGCTATGAAACACAAGGTGCTAAGAGGTGACCCCTGATAAATGTGGTTTAAAACCTGGGACCAAAGAACTGTCCAATGATGTATAGATTGATCTATTTAGCAGCAGATATGTTATAATTCCGATGTAAACTTTGGGTACCCCATAGCACTCCAAAATTGAGAATAATTTTGCAGGCACTATGGAGTCAAATGCTGCAGCATGGTCCACCTTCATCACAATAGGTCACGATGTGTTTTTGGCTCTTATATATTCCACGAATAAAGCAAATCTCCATACTGCGTCAATGGTGGATTATCCCTTGCAGGAAAATTGATGCAAGAAAATTTTACTGAGCAGCCACTATTGGATCTTATTCTTAAGAAGTGATTCAATGATTTTTATTAATAATGGCATTACTGATATGGGTCTTAAATTAGTTAATGGAGATGGATTCAATGGCTTGTTGAGAAAAGATACAAGCACAATGGGGTACAGATCAGGGATGATCTGAAATTCCTTAGCCAGCATCCCAATGATTTGATGGATTATTTTAACTGTGAAATTATTCAGGTGCAATATTGCCAGTGGAATCATTATAAAATGACATTGAGCCTACTGACATGCTGCTGCCCATATGAAGTAAGTGAGCAAGAGAACTGCTAGCATATGCCAATAAATTCTTCAAAGTTATCGCATCAATTATTAACAATACTAACACTTACTGGCAAGTTTACAAATACATGCATAAAACATTACTGAATTAACTACTGAGCTTGATTTATCTACTAGATTACTAATTAGGAAATTAAAATTTTGCTACTTAGAAGCCAAACATATTGATTTTATCATAAAACTTAATTTGAAAGCCTTGCCAATGAATCATTTTTTGGTAAATTATAGAACTTTCTTTAAAATAGAACCACTATGTAGCTCATGTAAAATAGAGAATGAAACTATTGAACATATTTTTATTGCCTGCCCATTTTTGAGTCCTGTTAGACAAAATATTATAACCAGATTACTGCCAGATAACATGAAATTTCTAAGAATCAAGGATGCTATAACAAGTGGTGTTTTTGCTGCAATTAGAATGGGACTGTTTCTGCTTTATGCCATGTGGCTAACTAAAAATTATTTTGTTTTTAATCAAGAAAGTAAGGAACCATGGGAAATATATAAAAATTTATTCGAAGGATTATGCTCAGGGATCGCTTGTAATATAATCAAAAGGAATATGTTCATTTATTATGGAATTATTCAGAGTATGGAAATAAATGAATGAATGAGTTATTGCAGTTGATGTATGTTTTCTTATTAAAATTTCCAAGATTAATATGCTTAATAGTTATTATAATATCACATATTATATCAGTTTTTCACACCATATGTTTAGTATTATTATATGTAACAATTTGTCCCATAAAGCTATTTTTATATATTGTGTAGTTATGCTTTTGAAATGTAATATATCCTAGATGACATGTAGGTAATGATACTATGTTTTGGCATTTTTTTGTAATGGTTTGTTCTTATTAAGTTTATTAAGATTAGTGACATTATTCTAATTTTTTATTTGCATTTATGGACAAGTATGTGCTTTGAGATTATTCTATCATTTTGCCTACCGTATTTTTTCATGTTTTTGGCAGAAAACTTTAAAGTTGTGCATAATATCAAACTTTCTTTTATTGTCTACTTGATATTATCAGAGCAGCTTAAAGATTTTCACGCTGTTGATATACATATCATGCATATCAGATGTGCAAAAACCATGATAATGTATTCTGTTTAAACTTATATAATTTTCTTATATTGTCTTATGAAATTATGCATCTTCTCTAATTTCAATGTTATAATATTGTTGACAATATTTATTTTTCAATACATTGAATATTTTTTTTTACTTATGTCATATTGGAAAGAAAGCCAGATTAATAAAATACATACGAGGGCTTTCTGTATTCATAGTTAATGATATGTTTTCTTTATGTATTTAAATTAATTATTTAAACATTGTGATAATGGTATAATTTTTAATCATATTAAAATTATAATCAAATATAATTGTTATCTTCTCAAGTATTAATGCAATTTTTTTTATCTGCATCATTGTTTGCATTATCAGAAAATCTAAATCACACAAATATTATATTGTTTAAAATATTAAGAGCACAATAATACTTAAGAGTCATTTCATTAATGTTTTTTGTTGTTTGATGTTAAAGGAACATTTGTGATTAAAATTATTATTTTAATTTGGATTATAAGAAATTCTTTGCTGTGATATAAAAGTATGAATAAAATCTTTTTCCTTCTCATATCATCATAAGACTTATCCTAGAATGTTGAAAAGAAGTCATATTGGATGTAAGAGTCTCATTATTAATTAAAATTAAAATTATTTATTGTATTAGAATATTATCAGAAGACTGTATAAATAACTTATTGTTCACTAGGATACATTTATTTATATGTTAAGAACCTAAGCTGAAGAGTATAATTGTATTTATTTTTGAATTTTTAGTAATAACTTGAGATTTGTGCAATCTTGACTATTTAGATTTATTGGGAGCTAGAAATAATAAGCTTACAGTCACTTTGTGTTTTGGCAACAGACATGGTCATTTCAATCAGTTGATTGTTGTCTGAACACTCTGTATAGTTAGAAGATGGTGTGAATTTTGGTGCTAGCTGACTAATGTATGAGGTTACAATATATATATGGCAGAATATTTGTAATGTTTTAAAAATAAAAATATATATGGAAATGTGTGTAGGAGTAATGATACCCCCCACCCCCAATGTTAATACTGTTATTGCTTTGATTTATTTTATTGTTTAATTTATAGAAGGCAAATAATTTTAATTTGCATAAATGCATAAATCGTGAAGAAGATCGATTTATATATAAAAATCAAAACAATAAAAATTTAATAATAAAAATTATAAATCCAAAATGAGCATGTTTTGATAACAGAAACACAAGAGTGTACTCTAAAAGCAACTGAACAATATTTTGAATTATCCTAGGCTTACAATTAGGTGAGTTTCTTTAACTTGGCTATAATAAGTTTAATCATTTAATGTTTATGAATAAAAAAAAGTTTTAAATTTAATTTAAAATGATAAAAATTTAACATTGTGATAAGGTTAAAATAAATTGATAAAATATTTTCTAAAAAATATTCAAAGTGTTAAACTACATTCTTGTTCTCTAGCAAGTTTCATTCACAATCTGTTTTCCAGTATTTCATTTATTAATTAAATAACATTTTGAATTAAGAAATGATATAAACTTGCTTCAAACTATTTTACAAATGTATATTATTCTCAATTTTCTTATATATCATGCAAATTTAGAAAGCAGTAACAACTCATATTGATATTTATCAATGAATTCTACTTCATAATTTTTTTTAAGTTTTTAAGATCTGCATATTTCTTTCATGGCACATGACAAGGATCAATGATTCAGAACTATCCTAGAAAATGAGATTAATAAAACATAAGCGAGATAATACATGCAAACTTTCTCCTATTTGGAAGGATTTTTTTAAAAACAATCTTAATTTAACATTTTTGCTATTGGTGGAACTTTAACATTTTTTTCAAATCAGTGATTGTAGCGCCTCTACAACCGTCTTTCTACCTTTTATCACCCAGTGGATGACTTGTGTGACCAAGTCAAAATTCGGTATGTCAATATTTAAAATATTTTAACATAGATAAACCCACAAAATATGTCTTATATATATACAAATCAATATATATTTCAAAATACAGTAAAATTTACATAAATTATATTATTTTTAGAAGTACTTTCGACTATACATTTTGTAGTTTTTATCAACTATATGATACCGAATAATCAAAACGAGACGACCTTTAACAATACCCATAGTTCAATTCAGATTTTCCACAATTCTGTTATCTTAATATTTGATGACTGGCGATTCATTAACATTTGACGATATCTTGAAATCTAACATAAACCTCTTATTTTACGTTTATTATGACAACGTTCAATTTGAATAATTTTCATATTTTTATAATCAAATTTAAATCCATATTGACAAGATTTATTATCATCAAATATAACAGATGATGAAGGTTTATTTACATCTATTCCAGATTGTTTCTCTTTTTAAATTTCTATTATATAACAGCCTATGCTCTTTTATTCATTGGTAACTTAAATTTTTGAAATAAAAGAAAAACAAAGCATTTAATATGCATTATTCAACAAAGGGATGAATTTGACTAGGTAGAGAGGAAGTGGTGGAACTAATCTATGCTGTGAGAACATGGTGAAGTTAACATGTTTAAATTATCTAAACAAACTGGAGACTGCCTTTAACATAGCCTCATTTATACTATAATATATATCTCCAATAAATTCTTAACAATAGATTTGCATAGCAGCACATAGATCATATATATATCAACAGGTATAATTATAAAACAAAATGATAAGATTCAGTGTGATACTCAATGATTACATATAAATAAATGTGTGTCTCTGAAATATAGTAAAATCTTCATCATGATGCCAATTTGATTAATGGATAGCTACTTTGCTTCTAATTGATTATTAGAGAAAGAAACCCATTTGCCTAAGCATGACCTAGGTTCAGGAATAAAGTGTTTTGGTTGTCTTAATGTCCACTTGTCCTAGCTGCCCCTTTAATAGGATTCACTATTCCAGGCAACTGATATATTAATATATTCATGAGCTGGCTGGATGAAGTAATTCGGAAAAAGCAATAAAGAATATAGAGACATGATATAATCACTAAGTAACACAGTATTGGGAAAGTAGTCAAATGACCATAAATGTTAAAGCCTTATTAACATCAATATATAGATATATAATCTCATATGTTACTGGGCTAAAAAATCCATTATATAATAACAAACCCACTTTTTTAAAGTCATTAATTAACTTATATGCAGGTATTATATGAGCATTTTATTTGTAAGCGTGATTAATCAGTAATTATCATTATTTAATTACTTTATCGTACATAGATTTGATGAATATTGAAATTATATGAAAAAGATCACACTGTACCTCATCTCTATTACAAATACTAAATAACACTTTCTTATATAACACATCTTCCAATATGTAAATCTTTAATAAACATATCTGATTTAAATGTACATATAGGAAAAATTGTGAGGTATTTTTCTAAAAAAAAAAAAAATCCAATAAATTATGTAGATGCATATATATATATACAATATGAATATCTTTATTAATGTAACTGTAAAATGAATCTAGAGTTTAGTTAAACTTAATGGAAATGTATTCTCATTCTCTCTTTTTTTTTAAAAAAAAAAAATAATGAAAAAAAAAAAACAACTGCAGGAGAAGGTAGATGAAAATCTTTTTGAAAATCAGAATAACTTTATAAATTATTTAGAAACAATTTCCACATTAAATAGTAGTATGGGGAAAATAAAAATAAAAGTTTTATCTTATTCAATTCTTATAATCCAGCTCCACCCTTATATATATATATATTGTAACGGGCATATACACTGTTACATTATTATTTTATTATTAAACATTAAAATAAAAAGTTCGCATTTAAATTTTTTTTTTTAAGACAGAAAAATTGAAAATAAATTCTACCTTAAACTCGTATATATATAAATCGCACAGATGAGAAAAATTATTAAAATAAAACTTTATTAAAGAAAAAGTATTTTAAAACTAAATTTTAAAAAGATTTGGAGATAAAATTATATCTTTAAATTTATCTTTAAATATATCTTTGGATTTGGAAAACAGGTTAATTAATGTTATGGAAATGATTATTTTAATTAGTCCAAGTGAACAAGCCCTTGGGCATTTAAATGTATAAACAACGGTCAGAGAGGAAAACAATAGAAACTTTTAGCAAATAAAAAGAAATCCCTATAGAATTGGACCTCAGCGAAAAGACCACCATCATCGATGACGTAATGTTGAGTCAATCCTTAAGTTTAATATAAAAGGAAAAGTTGGAAATTATTATGGATTATTAAGAGAGGACTGAGATGTGTTAAGTCAGAGAGTTAGAGGTGAAGGGATTGAAAGATGCACTTTCAATTCCTTCAGTTGTTATAAAATGGAAAAATGAAACATTGATTTTCTTATACTGAGGACAACAGGATCATCAGGGGATTTAATGTGGATTCCAAACAGCATGCAATGAATAAAGAGGAACATTGAAAAAATCATAAGAACTTTAAAAACATTTTGAAACACTAAGAACTTTAAAATATAAACTTTCTCAATCTTTAATTTATAAGAAATAGAATCCTATCTGACCAACATTATTTATTAATTAGTTATAATTTTATTTAATGTATTTCTTTTTGTGGCTGCAGAAAGGAGTTTGCTATTAACTGAAAGGAGACCCTTTGATTCCTCTTGGAGGCCTTAAAGGAACCGAGCAGGGCAAATTCCTAATGTCCACTCCATACGTTCTTGTCATTGCAGCTGTTATTACTATATGTTTATTCATATAGTATACGAACATGGATGGGCTGCTCACCAACATGCATTAGCCAGCATGGTGAGTTTATTGGCTTTTTACCTCTGAGTTTAAGATCAAGAAACACCATGGTCTTTCTTCTCAGTGCCTGATAAGGCAGAATGAATGTTTGTGTAAATGATAAAGATTTTTCCCAATTATACAATTATGATAGACAAAAATAAAGCATGGCCCTTAATCCCAGGAGGCTATAAAGTCACCAACCAAGGCAGCGGTTGGTGGCCGAAGGTGGAGGGTGCTAAGAATATCCTGGAGGCGGACCCAGGCTGCCATTTGATGACGACTTTTTATTTAGGTACTTACAACTGCAGATCACTTTCAAGTGAAGGAAGATTGCAAGAATTAGAAGAAGAACTCTTGTATATTAAATGGGATATTATTGGACTTTGTGAAGTTAGAAGAAAAGGTGAAGAGACAATTGATTTAAAAAGGGGACATATGCTCTATTATAAAGGCACAAATATTGGAAATACAAGTGGAGTAGGATTCATTATAAATAAAAAGTGGAAGAACAATATTGTGGAGATTGATGGTGTATCAGACAGAGTGGCAAGATTAGTTATACAACTTAATAGCAGATATCAAATGCAGATAATTCAGGTTTATGCCCCAACAAGTTCTCATAGTGATGAAGTAGTAGAAGATTTTTATATGGATGTACAAAAGGCTTTTGATCAGAGTAAACAACATTTTAAAATTGTTATGGGAGATTTTAATGCTAGAATTGGTAAACAAATGAAAGATGAAAGTGTTGTAGGTAATTTTGGTTATGGTAATAGAAATGAGAGAGGACATAGACTTGTGGAGTTTGCAGAGAAGGAAAAACTTTATATTATGAATTCTTTTTTTGAGAAAAATGTTAGAAGGAAATGGACATGGAAGCATCCAAATGAAGGTACAGCAGAATTGGATTATATTTTGACTAACAGGAAATACATATTTCAAGATTGTAATGTTCTTAATAAGTTTAACACAGGAAGTGATCATCGATTAATAAGGGGTAAGATACATGTTAATGTAAAACTAGAGAGACAAAAATTATTAAGAAAAACTATATTTACAGTTGATATTCCTAATCTTCAGAAACATTCTAATGAATTTAAATTAGAACTTACAAATCGGTTTCAAGTATTAGTAGATTTTGAACATGATTCAGATTTGAATGAAATTAATATGAAAATAACTGATACACTTTTAAAAACTGCAACAAAGATAGCTGGTAGAAAAAAGCAGCAATTGACTAATAAAATTTCTACTGAGACTAGAGAACTTATGAAGAAAAGAAGGAATATGAAGATATGCAAGAATGATGCATTAAAAAGAATTGAATATCTCAAATTTTGTAAAATGGTGCGGAAAAGAGTTGAAAATGATATAAGAAAGTATAACTGTGAACTAGCAAGAAAAGCTGTAGAAGAAAATAAAAGTCTTAAGAATGTAAAACAACATTATGGTATTGGTAGAAAATTTATATCTGCAATAAGGAAAAAAGATGGAATTATTACTAAAAAGAGGGATGACATTATGAAATTGGTAGAAGATTTTTATCAAGAATTATATAGTAATAAAGAACAAGTACCTCCTATATCTATTACATCTTCCGAATTGCCCAGAATTTTAAATGAAGAAGTGAGAATGCAATTAAATGTATGAAAAAAGGAAAGGCTCCAGGTAATGATGGAATTATAATTGATATATTAAAAGAAGCAGGTGAAGAAACAGAAAAAATATTAGCAAAGTTATATACCAAATGTCTAAATGATAAAGATGTACCGGATGATTGGAAGAATGCAGTAATAATATTAATATTTTAAAAAGGTGATAAAGAAGATATTAGAAATTACAGACCTATCAGCCTTTTATCAGTTTTATATAAAATTTTTACCAAGATAATTACAACTCGTCTACAGAGAACCTTGGATTTTCACCAACCAAGAGAACAAGCTGGATTTAAAAGTGGTTTTAGTACAGTAGATCATATTCAAGTATTGAGAGAAGTTATAGAAAGGACAAATGAATATGAGTTGTCATTATGTTTTGGATTTGTAGATTATGAAAAGGCATTTGATTCTATAAACATTTCTTCAGTGATTAAAGCATTGGATCATCAAGGTATAGATCCAGGATATTGTCATATTTTAAAGAATATTTATAAAAATGCAACAGCAACAATTAGATTACATAATGATACTGGGAAAGTCAACATTGAGAAAGGTGTAAGACAAGGTGACTCCATATCTCCAAAACTTTTTACAGCAGTGCTGCAAGAAGTATTTTGTGGATTAAAATGGGAAACTAAAGGAGTGAAAGTAAATGGAGATTATTTAAGTCATTTAGATTTCGCAGATGATGTAGTTGTTTTTGCAAATAATGCTTCCGAGCTGCAGGAAATGTTGCAGGAGTTATCAGATGAAAGTAGGAAAGTAGGACTAAAGATAAATATTAAAAAGACTAAAGTAATGTTTAATCGATTTGCTCAAAATATGAAAATAAAGATTGATTATGATGAATTAGAAGAAGTTAAGAGTTACAAATACCTTGGTCAGATTATTAATACAGATGGAAACATAATAGAGGAAATTAATCATAGAATTAAACTCGGTTGGAGTGCTTTTGGTAGAAATAACTTGATATTAAAAGGAAATATGCCTATGTGTTTGAAAAGAAAGGTTTTTAACAAATGTGTTTTACCAGTTCTTACTTATGGATCTGAGACTTGGACACTTAATAGAAGATCAATACAGAGACTTCAGACCACTCAAAGAAGTATGGAGAGATGTATGTTGGGAGTAACAAGAAGAGATCGAAAACGCAATGTATGGGTAAGAGAACAAACAGGTGTTACTGACCTCATTGAAAAAATTAAAAGATTGAAATGGAGTTGGGCTGGACATATTGCTAGAAGAGATGATAATAGATGGACAATTGAAATTTTAAACTGGATTCCAAGAGATTGTAAAAGACCCAGAAGGAGACCACATGTAAGATGGATGGATGAAATAAGAAAATGTGTAGGGGTGATGTGGAGAAGAGAAGCTAAAGATCGGAGAAGATGGATTAAACTTGGAGAGACCTTCATCCTGCAGTGGATTGATAATGGTTGATAATGATGATGATGATGATTTCTTTTGTAAAATCATTTCCATTTATTTACTTTTTGTTCTTTAAGTTTATTTATGATTTGTGTTGTGCGATAAATTAAATTATATAAATGTTAAACTTAAGTCGGGCATGAATGGCTATATAGATTTGTAATGTTATATTAGGGGAGGGTAATCTTGGGTTATTTGTTTCATAGTTAGATTGGGTCAATGCATTGGATATATTGGTGTAATTAGTAGATGTAATATAAGATTCGCTAAAGGGCAGAATCATTTGTATACACCACACTCACCCGTTTGCCTATAGAAGGAATTATAAGTCGGAGACCGCAGTTCCTTTCTATGGAGTTTTTTTTATTGCTCTTCTTGTCAGATAAATGTAGTATTCCTATCTGATGAGAGGCAATTCCTTCTCTTAACTTTTTGTGCTGCCGTATTTTGTATTACATTGAATGCATCAATATATCAGATGAATTGGCATTAGTTTGACTGCGAACTTTTGGCCTAAGGTTAAATAAGGATAGAATATTTTACTTTCAAATGCAAATCTATGTAGTCTATTCATACTCAACACTAAATAAAAATGCATAAAATTTAAGTTGTTTTTAGACGCTTGCATGGATTGGTTATCGGTTAATTATGTTTTGGGTTTTCATATTTGATCGAAATATATAGACATTCGATAAATAATGATTCTTTACGGTGAGTATTTAATATGTATTTATTTGGATGTCTTTTAAGTTATTGGTGTCTATGCAAGCATCTTATATGTGAATGCTAATGGGTTACTTATAAATTTCCCTCTGCAATTGATGGTATCAATGACTTTATATTTTGATCATTTATGTTTATTTTGAAATGTTTTTAAGCGTGAAATCTATGTAACCGATCTATACTCAACATTTATTAAAACAAACTTTGTTAAATCCATTTGTGTGAACTTATAATAGTATAAAATTTAAAAAGTAAATTAAAAATCTAAAATAAAAGTTAAAAATAATGTTAAAGTAAACCTATTAAAATAATAATGTTAACTTTATATATATATATATATATATATATATATATATATAAAGTTAACATTATTATTTATATATATATATATATATATATATATGCGTAAATAAATGTTTGTATGTTATTTACTGGCAGTGGCTTAATTTATTTATTTTTTTTAATATTGAAATATAATTAGATAAGATATTATATTTTTAAATCTCTGCTATTCCACTGAGCTAGTGACATGGGCTAATGACCGGAATCAAAATATATTAAAAAAAAATTTTTTTTTTGCCTTTCGTATCTGCCTACTTTATAAATTTTTCTAGGTTCAAATGCCTAGATGGCACCCTGTAGTGCAGATTATATTAAGCTCATATTTCTCCAGATCATTACAATATATATATATATAATACTAAAATTTTAAGATTACAATTTTATTCCAAAATTATTTAAGAGGAAAAAATAAATAGTATTTGAAAGTCTGAAGTCAAGATTAAAAGTTTTAAAAGAAGTTTTTGTTTAATTATGTTGTAAAAACATAATGCAGATTGCCAGAAGAATAAATGAAGAAAAAAGAAAGCTGTGTCATTACTCTTAGAATTGTGCTAAGTTTTAAAAAAAGTAGGAGAACAATCACAATCTGAGTCATTTGAACATTTGTCTGCCAGATTGAAATGCAGCAAGGAACCACATTCATCAACAATCCAAATTCCAACTGGTTGGTATAACATGCATCACACAAGAGAAAGAATCAGCCATCTATTCAGAGAAATGCATGTCTGAAAACCTATAGGTTATATTAATTATTCTTTATTCCCATTTGTTTTATCTCAGTAATTTATTATTGAAACCATTGCAATCATTTAAATATCCAGACTCAACAGTAATGAACTCTATAACCAGCACATACTATTTATGTGCAGATTAATATAATAAAATGATAGACATAGAACTTGTCAAATCATACAAACCAACAGCTTATATGACAGAATATGTGTGTTGATATGTAATGTTTTAATGCTTATGTTTATTTAATGTTTTATATTTACTATAATGTGTGTGCCAGGATAGTATGTAATTATTATTTTATTCAAGAAAGGGATGAATTGGTTCTCTAATTAATTTTAATGTATTTAAAATAAATTATTTTGGAAATTAGTATTTGCCGGTCAATTCTTTTACTAATACCACTAATTAAAGCAGTTTATTATATTACTTTTTATTGAGCTAGTTGGGATATTCAGGCACTGAATTGGTAGCTGTATTTCAGGGTATGTTAACTACTTCTAGTTAGCTGACACCAGAAGTTTGCTTCAAAACAAGTAAAGTGACAGGGTTTGAATTTAGCAGCAGAAGTTCTATAGCTTGGGAATGTGATAGTAAATTATATCTTGTATAATTTCAGTCTAACTATAAGTACCCTCTGAGTACTATGTTTCTCTGCCTGAGGGTCTGGTGTGATGCAATACTAAATTACAGCTGAAGTAGACCTGATTTATTATAAATAATTTTGTCATTTTTTATATATAAGAGGAAATGAACAATTTATTTTTTATTAAAGAGTAAAAATTTATTTTTTTATTATTATTATTATTATTATTATTATTATTATTATTATTATTATTATTATTATTATTATTATTATTATTATTATTATTATTATTATTATTATTATTATTATTATTATTATTATTATTATTATTATTATTATTATTATTATTATTATTATTATTATTATTATTATTATTATTATTTGATCAAACTCCCACATTGTTCATTTGATACCCAATGTGGGCCAACCATCATATATGACAGTAATCAATCAGACGTCAAATAAAATTAAAGAAAACAAAAATTTAAAAAAATGTTAAACTATATATAATTAGAGTTGTAAAGTGGTGTGATTTAAATAAAAGAAGGGACCTAAACAATCTTTTTTAATTGAAAAGAGAGTGAAAAGGTTAAAGGAGGTTTTAAGTAAAGATAAATGAATATCTTTTTTTTAAAAAATAGAAAGTATAATAAAAGTTGTGTTGCTGAAGAAAAGTGATATTTTTAGAATAAAATATGAAAATAAAAAAGTTCCTTAGCTGTAAAGAATCAAATAAGTAGAATTTTTTATAAAAATTAAAAGATTTAAAAGAAATAATAATAGTCATTTATATAATATAATCAGTGGCAGATATATGTCTAGGCAATCTAAGTTCATTTAGGAACAGATAGAGACAATATGATTAAAATGGATTGGAGTCATTTGTATATTTTGAATAAACAAATATTGAAATAAATAAAAATAAATAAGTATGGGGATAATGAATCAAGATATAATGTAGAAAGAAAGCCCAATCTCATTTAAAATTCCACAAAACTTAGAGAAACAGAAAGAAGAGATATCTATGACTGAAATAATGATCAAAATGATGATAAATATGACAAAAGCCAGGATAAAGGAAATGCATTAAGAATTCAAGCAAAGTCAATAAGAGCTCAAAGCAGAAATGAAGGAAGAAAGGCACTAATCTATTAGATGTGCATACCACTTGATGGTGTTGTTTTTTGCAAAATGACATAAAATGTAATGTTATCAGACGATCTTTTTTTGGGATTTCTTGATTTTATGTTTTGTTTTGTTTTTTTTTTTTGGTTTAACGATGTGTATTTATTTTTAATTTCTTATTTTTTAGGCAATTGTTTTCATCTTAACATTATTTTACTTTTTAAAACATTATTTTTTTTATAATCCAGACACACACATATATATATAAACACAAAAACAGCAATGAAAAGTAGTTTTTATTAATCAAAACATGAAACAAATTGGCTTTTGTTTTTAATGTTTTTTACCTTTATAAAACACATTATTTTATAACACACACACACACACACACATATATATATATATAAAGAGAAATAACATACACACACACACACACATATATATATATATAAAGAGAAAAACAGCAATGAAAAGTCATTGGTTTTTTATTAATGAAAACACAAAACAAATTTCAAGTGATCTCAACAATCAAACTGAGTCTGCCACATTTTATGGCAAGGTCTAGCTTCCAGCTCTGTCATGTCACAGCTCATACAGGCCATTGCACCAATACAATATGACATTCTTGGATAATCCAGCTGTGAGCAGATGTCTTTTACAGTCAACTATTTGTAGCTCCACTAATGATGGCAATTCTTTTAAGCAGATGATGTGGTTGCTAAAATGTGCCATTTTTTTGGTCGAGATTAGATTATCATGAAGATATTACTTTATGTATGATCTCCTCCCTATCTTTGGACTATGACTGTCACTTTCAAATTTGTCTCCAGGACAATCTTAACTATGGGACAATTTTATCTTAGTCAAATTGCATGATTTCCATTTTTAAAAATAAATTCAAAGTAAAAACTTTCAAACACTTAAAATACACACACCCTACATAACATGGCAGCAAAATGTTATGTGTGAGAATTGACATAAAGTGATTCATGAAGCACAAAGCAATGCCTACAAGTTCTGCCTGCAATGTCTAATACAATGTACATGGTATATTAGATGTAAATACCTGTCTGTGGCCACTTAAATGCCATTGTTACATAATTTTCCATATAAACAATGCCATCAAGTGGTGCACACAGTTAAAGGATTAATACCAAAAGAAATTAGGAAACTCAAAGTGGAAATGAGAGAAATGAGACAGAAAATAATGGGGACAGTAGAGATAAAATTATATAGCTATAGAATCCATAAAGATTTGAATGAAGAATAGCTTAGGAAGTTGTGATACTAAAAGAAGATAGCATAGACATCGCAAATGAAAATGAATTAAAAAGCAAATATAAATTTGAGCAGAAACTAGAATGTGTTGGTGATTATAAATTAAGTTAGAACCAAATAGTGTTGAAACAGATAAGGTGGAAAGAAATATAGAAATAGATAGAGATTGGATACAGATAAGTAGCCCCCACTGTGCTAAGCTATAGTAGGACAGCACTGTAAGAGTTTCAATATTAATTCAAAGCAGAATCAGATTAAAAGTTTATTCTATTATCAATATAATTGGCACCCCAGGTATTCATTTATAGGAAATGTAGAATAAGTGTTGGGGGCGGGGGTTGCAGTAGGTTTTTGGCTGCCCAATGTGGCACACAACATTTGAACTTTTGTTTTCAAATTATGCACTTTAAAATATGAGAATCAACTTGCTAATAATTATGTTTATTTGAACTATCTAATTTTTATCATCCTAATCAAGACTAACATAATTTATGATGCATTTGTAAATGAATTATACAGGTCTTATTTAATATTATCATGTATGTTTGTATTGATCTCATCTGATCATGAAGTGCAAATTTTTTTACTATTTTTATTTGTGATGTGTGAAAACCAAATGTCATTTGGAGAAATATAACTATACATACTGTAGTGATCTTAATATGTCTTTGGATGATGGTGGAGAGTTCGAATTGCTTGATTGAGAGGAAAGTAGGGTTGATGTATCTTATTTTCTTCATGAATAATACATTAATAGATTTTTAAAATTGGATATAATAAAAGAATTTAATATATGTGATGATTTGGGTGTGTCCCAAGAGGTGTCATCTTCAGACACTTTGCTTTATCTCCTTATATTGATTCCAAGAATGAAACAATGAATTAACTAGTAGAGAAGATGGTAAGATAAAAAATGTCCTATATGGAGGAATGGATGAGACCTTACCAATTTTTAATTAAGGCAATGAATGAGAACTTAGCTAGACAATGTCAGAAATAAAATTACAAATGTCAGGAAAATGATAGAGAATTCCAAACAAATAAAATCAGAAATGTCAGAAATAAAATCAGAGATGTCAGTAATAATGTCAGAAAAGTTAGCAGAGAATGCTCAACAAATGTCAGAAAGGTTAGCAGAGAATGCTCAAGAAATATCATAATTGAAAGATAATTCAATTATGCAGATGCAAAGATTGGAAGATAAGATAGAGAATCAAGTGATAGAAATGAAGGAGATTAGAGAAAATATGAAGTGTCAAGTATATAGATTGAAAGTGATGGAAATCAATGTTAAGGATCAGCTACAGCAGATTAAATTAGATAATGAGGACTTGGTAATGCAACTTAGGGGAGAGATCAAAAAGAGTTTTAGTGAGGCAGAGATGATGATAAAAGATAAAGGGTTAGAGTAACAAATACTGTATAGTCAATACACTAGTGAACTTATGGTAGAGATCACACAAAACTTTAAGTTGTTTGAAGAAGAATTTGGAATTGTCAAAAGAAATTTAGGAGAGTACCAGGTTAAACTAGATGATAGTACTTTAAACATAAGTAGTCGGGTTGATGAATGTCAGAATCAAATAAAAGCCCTGAAGTTGCAATTAGAAACTAGAAAGTTGGATCAAGGCAGGGTTGGTCAGAATATAAATGACCAAGTTGAACAGATTACCAAGGGTGTTGATGATTTAAAAATAAAAGGCGGCATATGAGCAATGGGACTTAAATTGGAGGAAGTGAATGAGAGATGTCAAAGTTTAAAAGTAGAGGTGGAAGATATGAAGAGTACTTCAGATAAGCAGATTTCTTCAGATAAAGCTGAAGATAAACTTAGGATTGAATTAAATTGTGAATGGAGAAACTACCAGATTAGATTAGAAAAGTTTGTCCAAAATGCTTTAACTCACAGGCCAAATTTAAAGTTAGAGGGAGGACAACCAAGTGCTATGGAGTTGGGCATTACCAAAATCAAGGAAGTTTACCATAGCCCATCAGATCAGAATTCTTCAGTGTCATTAGAAGACATTGAGCCTAGTATAGTAGATGTACAGAAGTTGGGATTATATAGGGTAATACTGAGTAGTGAGAGGGATTCACATGATTCTATGGCACTTACGTTTTTGACTGTTAAACCTTCAAAGGGGAGTATCTAGAGAATCCATATGAATTTTTGCAAAGTCTAGAAGAGTTATTCTCCTTATGACCACTTTCAGAGGTAGAAAAGGTTGAGAATTTGCTAACAATCACTTATATTCATCCTCCAGAGATTGGTGGCAATCCCTATTTGATAAGGCTCATGCTTATGGGGATTTTAAATATCTTCTGTTAGCTAGTTTTTTTTTTGGGGGGGGAGATAGACAGACAATCTGAGATAGCACATCTCCCAAGAAAAGTACAATAATTATAAAGGCACTTATACCCAGTTTTTTAAGAAACAGGCAGGAAATTTAAGACCCTTACTGCACATCCTTTGTCTGAGCAACAGATAGTGTGGATCATATGCCACAATTTAACTCAGCATGATGAGCAGGTCCTCATATCATTGGTTAGACAGATATTTAAGGAAGTTATAGATTTCTTCGATTCCATTGAGATTAGGAATAAAATGAGTGATAGTATGGCTAAAATTAAAAGGGAAACCTTTACAAATTTAAATAGCATCAGTATATGAAGCAGATCATCTTGCCACCAGGACAATATTTCTAGGAGCAATAGTAGATATAGGATGGAACCTCAGTTAAGTAACAGTCTCTATTCCAAACTTCATTTTCTTTTAAGGAGGAATGATGATGGTGGCCAACCATTCACTAGTAGATTACATACTACTCTTAAAAGGTTATAACTGATGTTAAAATGCTGGAACATTAAACAAACATGCTCACAGATTGATACCATATCCAACAAAAGTATAAGTTAGTTGAAAGTTCTGAGATCATGAATGTTTTATATGCACAATTTTCCATATTATGAATTAATTCTATGGCTTAATGTTCTAAATTACTAATATAATGTTATTGTTATTACTTGTATATTTTATTTTTATAAAAAAAGGGGAGTTGTGACTTTCTGGATAGGCATAAGAAACCAATTATAATTAAATAACACTGTATCAGTAACAGCTGGTTGCATTTAACTAAAAAAAAGAAATAACCTGAAATTTTTTTAAAAAATTTCCATTAATAATCCAAAACTTTGTTTATGAAGCAATTGCATATATTATTTGAAAGTTTTGAGATATTTAATATTTTTCTTTGGTGAATCTTTAATGACAGAAATAGGGTGTTTTATCACAGAAATTGTTAGTGTATAGTTTAAATTGATCCAAACTTGTCTTATTTCTCTGCTGGCCAGTGACTGGTATACGTTTTGGTGATTTTCTGCTTTATTTGCTCCTTGATACTTCAATCCAGTGTAATAAATGTAGTATATTTGGCTCATAGTCATAGGAACATTTATTTGGGTCAGACTTGTTTGGTACCTTTAGTGGAGCATATGTGTGTGCATGCATGTTTGTGCCATCTTCCAACTTCAATTTTTATTCATGTACTTAATTAAACTACCAAATATTATGTTTCACAGTGAAATATTTAAATTCACAATCAATATTTCGATAAACATTTTAAATACATTTTAAATGAATTGATAGATCAATGGACAGTGAATTGTCAAATAGACAAATACCCTATCAATTATGTAAATAATATTTATTTCTACAAATGCAGATGGTATTGAAATCAAACTGAGAGAGTGCAATCTAAATGCTTGAGAGATTGCACTCTCTCTGTTTGACTATCAATTATTATATTTGCTAAAATAACTATTTTTTGTTACTTTAGAAATGCAGAATATTTTATTATTGTTTCAATTTAATTACTATTATTTAGAAGACAGAATGATTATTTTTTCTTTTTTTAAAAAAAAAAGGTTATTGCATATTTGCAACTAATTATCTCAGTGCAGTAGGAGGAATTGACATTTGTTTTTAAAGTTGAAGTTTTGAGTGACCATTGATTGGTGGAAAAAATAGATGACTAAACAATAATCAGATATTAAAAGGGAATATTTGACAAGAAAGTTGGCTTTTTTATTACAATGGTTCTTTCTCCACACTGGGTTTATATTAGTACAATTCTCTCTACAAATTAGTTCCTCCATAATCAAGCAGTTCAAATTCAATTCAAATTTAAAATACAAATGTATATTAATTTTCTTGGGAAGGTAAAGACAAGGATGAAGATGTAAACAACTTTAAAAACAAGGTACATTCTTCTCTATATTTCCAATTGACTAACTAGATTTAAAATCATCATTTGGGATGTATGTGTGTGTCTATAATTTATATTTGATTTTCCTAATTTAAATCTCTAATATTAAAGAAAAAGTTGAAATGTGAGAATTTTGTCATTTTATTGAAAATTCTATGCTGAACTTTTCAAGGACACTGTATTAAAAATTTCTACTAGCTATAAAGGAGTAATGTTTAAACAAAAAAATGTGTGTATAACTTATTATAACATGCTTTATTATTATTATTATTATTGAACAAGAATATACTTAACTATTCATGTCTCTAAAATTAAGGAACAGAATGCATGACATATATAATTTCTAAATCACTAATTTATATTTAAATGTGCTTATGACTGAATGAGTGGAAGAGCATGAATACTAGATGTGAGCACATTTATTTTTTTTGTTCTCATTTGTATTGATTTGCTGTTAAAATATATTAGCAATAAACTTATGTAGACTTAAGTGGATATTATGAATCAATCAGCTATTTGCTTGATGGATGTCCCTTGAGAATTTAGCACAAGTGCCTCATCAAATGTAATCACTTAAATAGTAAATTATTACTAAAAATATGCAGTAATAAATGATTTATTTGCCATTATTAAGTATCTGGCATGTGATATTGTCAGCAGTTTCAGTTTTCTATTGCTAATAACTTTTGAAATGCTCTTTAATTGGATCCAAATACATATTGTTTGTCCTACAGGAAATTGTTATGTGTTTACAAACATTTATTGTTTTCCAATTATCATCATCATTTTTGTATGTGACCAAGATGTGTCATTGATGGACTGTGCAAATTAACTCTTATGTTCCAGCTAAAAGAAGATTTAATGATTATTTTTTTGTTAGCATATGATAGATAGCTAGACCAATTATTTGTCTTTTATATATATATATATATATATATATATACAAATTATTTGTCTTTTATATATATATATATATATATATATATATATATATATATATATATATATATAGTGCCCTTTTCTATATGTCAGAAATAGTCCATCACAGTAAATTACTAAAAATTTTAAATTTTAGAATGCATTCTCTTGATGTGTTAGTTATATTTTGTTAATAATGTCTTAAAGTACAATTTAAAGCTAAATGAAAATATGTAATGCTTAAAAATTATAATGAATCACTTAAAAATAGTTAAGTAAAGCTAAAAATATTATTACATATGGTTGCAAAAGCTGGCCATAATAAATAACACAGCTATAAATATTTAAAAGTATGTTTAAAAGTTCAATTTTAATAGTTTAAAACATATAGTTAAATAAATGCTATATTTAAATTTATAAGTTATATTTAACAATTATAATTGATATTGTATATTTTAAAAATAAGTTTTATGGTAGTGAAAGTTGTATTTAATTCTATATGTTCTAAATTGTTCTTCCAAATTTTATAATTGTATTATTTTATTCAATTCAACTAGTGTTGCAATTTATTTATTATTCCCAGTCACTAAATTGGATAACGTCTGTATTGGTTATATCAGTCATGTGATTTGTATAATAATATATGGTTATATACACTTACTTGCTAGTATTTATATTAGTTAAGTTCAAAGTATTTTAAAATTGCATTATAGAATTGAATGTAATTATTACCTATCATAAAAAACCAATATTAAATATTAAGTTAACTATCATATATAATGTTTTAAATAATGTAATAAAACGAATACAGCTAATAAAAGTTAAAAATTTTGTTTAAATAAAAATAGATAAATTAAATATTAAAAGTGGGATAAAATTTATTAAATATTGTTTTAAAAGTCTTTTAAAATATTTAAGTAATTTAGTAAAGTAATAATTGATCTAAAAGTGATATTTTAAAATGGTATTTTTAAAAGTTTTAATACATCATATTTTTATATTTTTTGAAATTTAATTGTGTAAGTTTCTAACATTATGCAAATTTGGTATCAAACCAAAAGTAAGAATCAACCAATAGAATGACATATTTTCTAGGATATAAATACGGATTGCACGGGGTGATAAGTGGTGATTAATAATGTATTAAAGGTAGCAGAATCATATCAGAAGCTATCAAGGTGATAGTATTTTAAATTTTGTTATATTTGTTATTTACTAAATTTTTAGTGCTCTCTTATAATTTTATTTGCAAAAGCTAATAGATTATTATTATTATTTTAAAAAAGTATTTTGCAAAAAGAGAGTGTAAAATAATAAATATTTAATAACTTCATTTAATATGTGTTCCTAACTTTTAAAAGTCCGTTATCAGTAGTATTCATCAAAATCTAATTTGTAACTTCGCAATAATAAAATGGAAATACCAATAAGTAAAATGCATTCAACTTATAATATATTAAAAATGAATATATTATTTATTAATGCAGTTTCTATAATATTGAACATGAGAACGATTCAAATGAATAAATTATTGTGGACATTGTATTGGAAACTTATTAGAAAAAAACTGTTTACTGATTAAAACTAAAGACACATTTATTTTTATATAATGGCAAGATATTTTCGTCAAGGACTGACAAGTATTATGACAAGTATATTTAGAATAATTTTATGAAGATGTCATGTTATAAGAGTAAATGCTTTATCCTTTTTAAAGGTAACATTTAAAATACTTGTAAGAAAATTATCTTAAGTAAAGATTAATGAAGATATTCTAGAAAAGCGTATATTATTAAAACCTGAACAATATATAAGTTATATGCATTCGTATATAAAATTGTTTTAAAAGCTGATAATTTAAGACAAAAAAAAAACCTCTGAATATGTAATAAATAATAATAAATTTACTAAAGAAGAAAAGTATAAAGAAAATGAACATGTTAATAAATAAAATATGGCATTATGGAAATGAGTAGTGCACAAAAGTTTTATCTGGATAATTCAAGCCAAGCTAAAGAAATATGATGTATCAATATGCCTATGGAAGCTTCACGGAATTATTTTTTTATGTTAGGAGTTATTTATAATTTTAATAGTCATCTTTCTGGAATGTAGAAACCACAAGCTATTATTCTATAACTTTTCCAGGATAGATTGATTATTATTCTATTTAATTTTTCAAGATTTTAAGACGTTGTAATATTTTTGTTATTATTCATATTTTTTCAACCTGAGATTTTTGTACTGGAAGTTTAGATGATACTTCTGCAGGAAATGCATTGTCTTGTTCATCATTATAGCAATGGGGGAGATTGTAGAATTACTTTTGAAGAGAACATTTAAAAAAAAAACTTTTGAGAAAGATAATGGAAATATCTTGACATATAAAGAACATTCGTTTTTCAGCTGAAGTTATGTAAATATAATTTTCTTTTTATTACTATTTATTTTAAATGTAAATTTTCTATTTATAAAAGTAGGAACATGAACATTAATCTATTGATAATATTAAAATTCTATAATATAATAATTTAATAGTTTAAATAAGAACATTTTAAGTAAAAGTATAAATGTATTTTTATGTATGTAATGCTATATCTAGTGGATGGAAAAAAATACTGCATAGGTGATAACAAGCTAATATCACTTGGTAATAGTTAATGAATATTGATATTTTTATGATGTATATTTTGTTTTCTTTTTAGATTGCCTATGAATAATAATGAATGGAAGTATAAATGTTTCAATTATATGTAAACACATTTGTACAACACTTTAAACATTGTGAGATTAAGATTTATTTGGAGAATATGCATACTATAATTTTATACTAGTAATATAACCCAACATGATAATAAATATTTATGTGATTCCTTTAAAAAAACTTTCATTATTGGATGTTTAAAGTATTATCTGATTAGTTTGTATATGTTTTAGAATATAGAATAAGGAAGTAAATAAACTTTTCTTATGGATTAGTAAGATTGCTCTAATTATAAATGAATTTTATTTATTGTTTTCAATATGCAAGATAGTTATTTTGTCGATGTAAGATGTGATAAATCTTTAGGAAATAAGAAAAGGATAGTGACTTGGTAGTAGTATTATAAACATGAACCCAAGATGATGTTATAATAGGATATGATGAGGGAATAAGAATAAATATTTTATCATCTTTGTGGATATTCAGTACAGTTAACAGTGCCAACTGATATATTTATTTTGGATAGTGTCTATTTTTCTTTAAGTATTGAGGTTCAATAAAGCTGAAGGAATAGCTTGACATCATTGATGTATTGGAGGACCTTAGACAAAATAGGTCAGGCCTCTATTTCTTATTGATATACTGTGCCATGATATTTTGATATATGTTATGAATTATACTCTGATTTTCTCCCCTAGGTCCTACACATCGATTTGCTATCTAGATTTCCAATGTAACTACATTGTTCAGTATGATATATTTGAGAAGAAATAATAGATAATTTAGAGTTTAAGATATGCTATCATTTGAATGAGATAAGTTCATTTACTTAGAAGAAGTAGAATTTGTGTAAATTGGAATTGAAAATCCAATGAATCCTAAAAGGAAAAAAGAATCATAAGATATATTTTTGGATTTGTTTTGGAAGTAAAATAAATTTTAAGAATAAAGTATATAAAACAAAGTTATTCTTCAAAATGTTAAATAACTTTTAAATGCTTTATTTTGTTTTAAAAGAAGTATTGCATATTTTTAAAAATATAATGGTATAAAGTAAAACGATATAAATAATAAGCATAGGTATAATTTTGTAATTATTAAATAATAGGGAATATATTGATGGTTACAATTATATAATACTAAAATGATATTAATGGGAATATGTTATATTTAATAAACATAGTGTAGTAAACAACGATATCCAAAAAATCTGGTAATAAATTATTAGATAGATATTTTATGTAACATCTTTTGACATTGCAAGATGAAAATTGTTTAATTTTAAAAAAATCCATACTCACGATAATGTTAATTTTGGGTTTTTCCGTAGTATGTTTCTATGGATGTTTCTTAGAAAGAAAGGTATAATTAAATAATATTAAGGATAGGATTTTTTTAATAAAAATAAATAAATGTAATTCATCATAAGTTTAATTAGAAAGAGATAAATAAAATGGTATTATTTTATTATTATTGTATTAAGTCAGAATAAAGACATAAAATAATTCTAAATTGTTTTTTAATAACTAAGTAATAAAAAATGTAGAATGGTGTAAGGTGAGGATATCTGATGTAAATATTGTAAATAAATTGTTTATTTTATTTTATTGTTAATAATAAACTTTGTTAAATTTGTTTTCAAAATTTGTGTGTCCAGACTGTTCATTTTCCCATTACACTGCATGAGATACACGGAATAACTGAATCAAACATGATATTTTTTTTGCACAAAGATAAATAAAGAATTATTTTAAGAATTCGAATATTTTCTTGGTATTCATTTAATTAAGTAATCATAATTTTACATTATCTTATGGTCATAAATTAGTTATCATAATAGTATATCGAATTATATGCTATCCATTGCCACACACCATTGTTTGTCAGATTATCAAATGCTACCATGTATTTATTATATTATTACATGAAGATAAAAGATTATATTATATTATTTTATTATGGTAATAAAATATAGTGAAAAGAAAAGATATACAGAATTAGTTCATACACTGAAGAATATTATTATTATTGATTATTATTAGTTTAAGTGTAGCAGATTATGAGATAAAATCCCTTCTCATATTTTACTATGCAAATTTTAATTAACTTAGAATAAATTTATGAACCTGAGATTTTATTGAGCTAAATTATTATGAATAGAAGATTAAGATTTAATTATTAGTTAATCTTAATGACTAGGATTTATTAAAGTTGTAACAATACTATAAGTTTATTATTTGAGATAGTAATAGGGGGATAGTGTTCTTATGCCATTGAGGTAGTATCCTATGGGATATTGGATCAATGTATTATTTCTTGTCACCAGTATTTTCACTTCCAAGTCTCATGAAATATTAAATAATTATTTATTTATTTTGTAAACTGAACCTTATTCTTATTTTTTGAATTTGAGCTAGTATTTAATTTTAATGCAGTATATTTTATTTATCAATTATTTGTTATAACAAATGTAATCTGTAACTGAGCTAACCCATTTTATTTTAAATGATATTGCCCAGAAGTGAAGATGCAAACGGACTAGGTTAGAATATATATATATATATATATATATATATATATATATATATATATATATATATATATATATATATATATATATATATTTTTTATAAGTTTTTTTTTTCAAGAATGTCTCTGAAAAGTATTATATGAAGAAATATTATACTGGGTAATTAATTATTATTTTAGCATAATTTTTATTATGTACATGTGTTTCTATACACCTATATTAGTGATATAAATATTTGTTTGCTATTAGAAAGCTAACAGCTCATTTTAGGAAGGAGGAAATGCATAAAAATTGTTATTTTATCTTAGAGTTTCCAGAAATTATGAGGTCCATTTCTTAATAGTTATTTTGCTTCAAATTTAAAAGATTTGTTGTTGTCACAAATCAAATTTTTATTTCAATTTATTAAAGACTGGTGTTACTTAATGAAAAGAAGACCTATCACATTCAGAGTTTACAAGTTAGCTGTTTTAAGAAAATACTGGAGTGAGTAGAGACTAGAGGGAATCCTGCATAACCCAACTGGGAGAAATACAAAGAAAAATTGCAAGGAAACTCACACCCAATTCCTCTTGTGCTAGCTGGTCAGACTTCAAACATTGAGTATTTTTTCATAATTTGATGCTCACATTATAAGGATCATTCGACATAACATGCCACCTTGGCCACAGAAACTGATATTGGGGAACCAGATCACTGATATGGAGGAAATGTTACAATTTCTAACATCCATGGATTTAAGGCATCTTACCATGTAATCACCTGAAAAAGCTGAGAGACCTGACATGCCCCCAGATCAAGGAAAAAATGACTAATAAGGACAGATGGGTAGAACTTACATGAAAATGAAAAAGCAAAACTCACAGATGAGACCAGATAATAGTAGGCCATGATGACAAGATCTAATGGGATAGGGAGAGTTAGAATTTTTTGTTGTTATTGTTTTTTCTGAATGGGGAAGGGGTTCATGAGTAAAAATAGGAAGCCCTACATCATGTGCTGTATCCTAAACACATTCATTTCAAATGCAAAACAAAAACTGGTTATTTTTTGACACTTGAGACCTGATGCAGAAAAAAAAAATTTCAAGTAAGTGGGGGAAAATGATGTGGTCATTCTGAGAGTCAGATTGTCTTATTTTGTCATATATAATCATTTTTAAAAATGACAGAAATAACCCATTTAATAAAGGCAAAAGTCATATATGTGTGGTGAGTTTTATATATATATATATATATATATATATATATATATATATATATATATATATATATATATATATATATATATATATATATATATATATATATATATATATATATATAAAACCAAAACTGTCTAACACTATACTAGCAAAAATAAAAATGCAAAACCATAAAACAATACAATACTAGATTAAATTTTAAAAATTTTACCAAAATCCTTACACAACCATGGTTTCATCTACTACAAATAGACCTTCTCAAGTGAAAATCAATCTAAAGGAAAACATATATATATATATATACAAACAAACCTTCCCATAATTCACTACAAATTCCACCTTCCCTTAATATCAAAAGAAGTCTTCATAAGATTGATAGCCTCAGAATCAAGGAGTTTTATCATCAAAGTCTCCTTTATTCTTCTTTTTAACTCATTCTTTTCATAAAAAATAACCGAAGCATTGTTAAACAATATTCTATGACCTGTATTCAATTCATGAATATATAAAGCTGAGTTAAGATACCTATGTTTAACCCTACTTATATGAACCTTAACCCTTTCATTAAGGCTAAATTTACTCTGACCTACATAAAATTTACCACAACTACATGGAATTTTATAAACAATACCAGGAATAGACCTACTATCAATAGACTGCTTTGAACCATTAAGTAATGAATTCAAATCAGAACCTTTCCTCCATGCAACCTTCATTCCACCTAACAAATGACTATTCCTATAAACCAAATTATAAATTGATGCTTTAAATGGTAAAGACATATAATCATCATCCTTACCAACAAAATTCTTATCATCCAAATCACGACTATAAACATTATTATTAAATACCACTTTTTTAATAAAATCATGATTATAACCCAATTCTACATATTCAGCAGCAAATTGACTTCTTTGAATATCAGCATCATTATTAAAATTATTAAGCCTTCTATTCCAACAACAAAAATTCAACAAAGACATTTTTTTATGTATAAAAGGCTGATAACTATCAGGCCTAATCATATTTCTCAAATTTTTAGGTTTTATAAAATGACTACAAAACAAAACATCATTAACCTTCTCAACATTTAAATCTAAAAACTTTAATTTTACAAAATCAAAACCACCCCCCTCAATTGTAAACTTAATACTAGAATCAAAACCATTCAATGCACATAAAAACTCTTCTAATTTCTCTTTCTGAATAACAAACAAACAATCATCAACATACCTAACAAATAATTTAATAGAACATGAAAACATATTAATAATACTACACTCCAAATAATCAATATAGACAGCACACATCAATGGAGAAATGACATAACCAATAACCCAACCTTCTCTAATCTTATAAAACACATCATTAGACATAAAATACATTGAATCCTCTAACAGCAAAAGCAAATCATGAAAAACCTTAATCTTATCTGCAGAAAAACATTCTAATTTTTTTAAAATTGAAAGAAAAACATCAATACTTTTTAATCTATTAACCGATTGATACATATTTTCAATGTCTAAACTACCAAAAACACAATCATCATCCAAAACAAAACCATTTATTTTCTTAAAAGCCTCAAAAGAAGAAGAAACACAAAATTGACCCAATTTTATATAATCCTTAAAATATCTTATAATAAATTTTGATATTTTATCAACAATTCCTCCTGTAAAATCAAAAATACATCTCAAAGGAAAATTATCTTTATGAGACTTCAAATTAAAGAAAACCTTTGGAGCCACAAAATCACTAGGGTAACAATTTAAATAAGTAGCTCTATCAAAAATCTTTTTATTTTCCATAAATTGTTGATAAAATATCAAAATTTATTATAAGATATTTTAAGGATTATATAAAATTGGGTCAATTTTGTGTTTCTTCTTCTTTTGAGGCTTTTAAGAAAATAAATGGTTTTGTTTTGGATGATGATTGTGTTTTTGGTAGTTTAGACATTGAAAATATGTATCAATCAGTTAATAGATTAAAAAGTATTGATGTTTTTCTTTCAATTTTAAAAAAATTAGAATGTTTTTCTGCAGATAAGATTAAGGTTTTTCATGATTTGCTTTTGCTGTTAGAGGATTCAATGTATTTTATGTCTAATGATGTGTTTTATAAGATTAGAGAAGGTTGGGTTATTGGTTATGTCATTTCTCCATTGATGTGTGCTGTCTATATTGATTATTTGGAGTGTAGTATTATTAATATGTTTTCATGTTCTATTAAATTATTTGTTAGGTATGTTGATGATTGTTTGTTTGTTATTCAGAAAGAGAAATTAGAAGAGTTTTTATGTGCATTGAATGGTTTTGATTCTAGTATTAAGTTTACAATTGAGGGGGGTGGTTTTGATTTTGTAAAATTAAAGTTTTTAGATTTAAATGTTGAGAAGGTTAATGATGTTTTGTTTTGTAGTCATTTTATAAAACCTAAAAATTTGAGAAATATGATTAGGCCTGATAGTTATCAGCCTTTTATACATAAAAAAATGTCTTTGTTGAATTTTTGTTGTCGGAATAGAAGGCTTAATAATTTTAATAATGATGCTGATATTCAAAGAAGTCAATTTGCTGCTGAATATGTAGAATTGGGTTATAATCATGATTTTATTAAAAAAGTGGTATTTAATAATAATGTTTATAGTCGTGATTTGGATGATAAGAATTTTGTTGGTAAGGATGATGATTATATGTCTTTACCATTTAAAGCATCAATTTATAATTTGGTTTATAGGAATAGTCATTTGTTAGGTGGAATGAAGGTTGCATGGAGGAAAGGTTCTGATTTGAATTCATTACTTAATGGTTCAAAGCAGTCTATTGATAGTAGGTCTATTCCTGGTATTGTTTATAAAATTCCATGTAGTTGTGGTAAATTTTATGTAGGTCAGAGTAAATTTAGCCTTAATGAAAGGGTTAAGGTTCATATAAGTAGGGTTAAACATAGGTATCTTAACTCAGCTTTATATATTCATGAATTGAATACAGGTCATAGAATATTGTTTAACAATGCTTCGGTTATTTTTTATGAAAAGAATGAGTTAAAAAGAAGAATAAAGGAGACTTTGATGATAAAACTCCTTGATTCTGAGGCTATCAATCTTATGAAGACTTCTTTTGATATTAAGGGAAGGTGGAATTTGTAGTGAATTATGGGAAGGTTTGTTTGTAAATCGGAAAACATATATATATATATATATATATATGTTTTCCTTTAGATTGATTTTCACTTGAGAAGGTCTATTTGTAGTAGATGAAACCATGGTTGTGTAAGGATTTTGGTAAAATTTGTAAAATTTAATCTAGTATTGTATTGTTTTATGGTTTTGCATTTATATATATATATATGCAGTAGGTGAGGAAAGATATTATTTATGGTTTTGCATATATATATATATATATATATATGCAGTAGGTGAGGAAAGATATTATTAAAACTAACATTTTCAATTTATTAATATTTGTTATATTGACATTTACCATTTTTATATGTTAATGCACATATTTATGTAATGACGATAAAAAGATTATGCAATCTTTTTGAATATTCTTCAAAGAATTTAAAGTAATTAAATATAGCAATCCATTAATCGAGAGTTCAGAAAGAAGAATTATATTACTTGTATGAAAACAATGTGTAAACCATTAATGGAAATTTTATCTGTTTGAAATCTGTTTCTAAAAACTAGAAATAGATTTTTGACAATCAATTGAGAGTTTATTAGCCTTGTTGCACATTTTTTACTAATAAAACAAAAGTGTGTTCCTGTTGACAATTGTAGAAGATTATCTGTATTTTGTACTATCTGAGGTAATATTGTTTAAAAGCATTCCTGAAACATCATGCAGAAGTATAAAAAGAGCTAGATTTTAATACAAAAAATTTCACTGTGATATTTTTGAATCAGTGGTTTGCCTAGTCCATGCCAGTCAAAATTTCAATATATTAGCTGAGTACAGGGAAGAAATGCATCTTTCCCAATTATTCTAGTACCATCTCCCACAAGAAGGACACCTTATTCTTATAAACCAGTGAACTATTCTAACTATGCTTAAAGAGTAAATCATGGAGCAATGCTACCTGACCTGCAGAGAGGAAAAGCGAAATGTGTTTATGCTCCAAGATGAGCTACATTGGAATGTTGTGGATTCCTCAATCAACAAGGGTCCCAGCAAGAATATTGAGTAATAATGTGATGGCAACATCAAAGACTTTATAAAGCTTCCCTAGCAATCTAAAACTTAATTTTATCATATATATATATATATATATATATATATATATAAAATATATATATATATATATATATATATATATATATATATATAGCAACAACTTATAATTTGTGATTTAATCTAAAACTTAGGCTAATGCCATTAATTAAGACTCATTATGATATTTTATTTTGTTCACTCTATTTCCAATTCTCTATAAACCCATAAAATATTTTTTTTATAATATGCCTCATAAATTAATATGATTTTTCTACTTTGGTGCAGAAATTATTGTGTCATTTAATATTGTATGTATATCTCATATATTATCTTAGACTAAAATTAGTATGGCAATAAAAAAACCAGTCTTGTAATTACACTTATTTTAGTTCAGCCACTCATTATTGAAAGGGAGTGCTAACTAGTTAATTATATTTTTTTATTAGAGGCACTTGCCAGATTTGGGAGATGTTTGGAATATATATTCTAATTATACATCAGTGACAGGCTGGGGAAAATCCACCCTTTATTATAAATATTATCATAAATGTTGTTTACATTATTATCAATATAAATTCTTAGTGCTATTCAAATTTTCCAAAATAGATGTTCCTTAATTACTTAATTACAATGTATTACCCTCATTTGATCTTGATGACCACCACCTTTTAATTATATGGGATACTTATTATTTCATTCTAAGTCTGTTAAAACATATAGTTTTGTTCAACATGTGTAGGAGTTATGTATATATAATAAATTAGAAGGGGGTCTTAGCTGCTATAATATAGATTTTATGTTATTTAAATTACAACTTTTAATTCAGGTTCAGTAACTAGATCATACCATTATGCAGAGTATTTTTGGTTATTATAGGTTGTAATTTGAATAATGTCAGTAATGATTATTAGTGTAAGTGTTATTAGCACAGGCTTTTTCATCTATGTTTTTTATTTCATCTTATCATGTGGGTGTGTCAAAAATCTGAACCCAACATCTCTTTGTTTGTAGTTACAAAAACAAAGCACAAGCTGTTCCTGGGACTATTGGTCTGTGTAGTGGTAATAACTGTGCATGTAATAACCCTGGGATAGCTAGCTTATAGCATCCCCATCCAGTTCCTCTTCAAAGAAGCTGATTCTGATAGAGACATTGAAATAAAAATTGGTTTAATAGGATTACTATATTTTTTTATGATAAAGTACCTCATTGGACTCATGAAACCAGATCAAAATTATGGATTTCTATTATGCTGATACTGTTATTACTGTTTTTTATTTTAGTATCAAGCCTATGAATATGTATAAAATATAATATTACAATCATAACTCAACTCATTTTCTCTTTATATTTTTTCTTTTTTTTTATGCGACACTCATCAACCTTATTTTACCTACATTTAAAATAAAATGTTTTCCACCTATGTTATTATTTTCTTATATGTTAAAACATTATGAACTATTTGGTTCTCAGTAAATGTAATGAAATCAATTTAAAATTGATATGACAGTTGACAAAATGATATGTAGTTGACTTCTAAAATGATTAAGTGTTGGCATTGATAAATATTAAAGGCAGGTCATGTGTAGTTGTATGTACTTTTATGTAACAGTGCTAATATTATTGTCTACCTCCCATGCAGGTATGTCATTATTGACATACAAATTAATCCACACCAAAGCAAACATATTTGAAAAGGTGTGTATGTCCATACCAGAGTATAAAATAAAATACATCCAATAAAATGAAATGTAACATGAAGCTTATGATAATCAAGATGGCACCAGCATGTAAAAACTTGAATTGTAATCATTATGTTATTATTGCTATTAAAATATATTCTGAATTCAATGAATTATTTCAGATCATTGCCTTTTTGTTGATATTAATATTCCAATATTCAATTTTCAGATTTTTTCTTTGTTTTACAAAATAAGTATGGGTAGTTTGCAAGATCATGCTATTATGTGGAATGTTTATGTAAGCATAATTATATCAATTATTTTGCCATCTGTCATCCTTCATTTAGAGTCTTCTTGTTTCTCTGGCCAGGAATGATCAAAAGGATCGGGTATAATCAAAATTGTTGCTCATAGGTTATTAGGTCTGGAAGATGGTCAAACAATACAGGGTTCAGCAATGGTCTGGACATATATCTCTCGAGTATAATTGGGCTTGAAGTACTGTTGCCTAAATACTAGGTCTTGTTATATGAACATAGAAATCCGACGGGCATAATATAGATAAAAGTCTTGATATTTATAAAAAGTCTTTATTATTAAAATACTTTTTGTCAAGCATTGTTAACAATTTTTCTTAGTTAAAATAAATTATTTATTTTAATTTTTAAAATCAGACTTAGTATTTTATTGAATGTAAAATTACCTAGCTAGTTTAATCTATTTAGATCATTTGAATATGAATTATCTAACTTTATTAAAATACCTTGAAGTATGAAAATGTTAATATTATACTTTATACATTTATTTATCCTGGAGTGCAATATATTATCTCTTTGATTCCAGGGTAAATACCCTCACTGTTGTCTTGTAATATTATAATACATACAATGTACATGCTTTTAATTCTAATTAATAAGAAGATACTTAGTTTAGATAAACATTATTCTGTAAAACTGACTCATTGACACAAGCAATATAATAAAGAAGATATTATACTTATATATAAACATATATGATATTTTATTATTGAGGTTAAAGAGTTCAAGTTGATTGATATTTGATTATATAGAGCATGGTGTATATGTTGGTATAAATATAGAACTATGTTCAGGTTATGCTTCTCATGACTATTAATAACCATTTACTATTATATAATATAGCAACTGAACTTTCAAAACATACGTCTTTAAAAACACACCATTAAATAACTTGGCTTCATAACCAAATCTTCACCATTGTAAAGTTACCGTTATGTAATTTGGTGCCATAATTCAGGGGGCATATTGAATAAAACTTGGCTCACCAATATGGTAGTCTAAATGATAACTAATGCATTTCTAAAATTCAGTGCACCAGAATATTGTATTTAGTTTATATTTTGTGAACTAGCATATAATTTAAAATCTTATATTAATAGTTATTTTAGTGGTGTGATATACTATTTGAATCTATCCAAATGATGCTACTAACTTGTATAAATATAATATTGTAAATAACATATCACTATGGATAGGTAGATGTTTTCTTGTCTTTGTTGTGATTTTTTGCAGACAACAGTGAATTGTATAACATATTCCACATTATTAATTATATTATTGGCAAATAAATTTATTGAAGTATTTAAATCCCATTAAGCTGACAAATAGTTTGTTGTATTAAATATAAATGATGAGTGATTATAACTCTCAAATATTGGGAGGAACCTAAACATATAGTTAAGATACTATTAGTATAGCAGAAATACAAAGAATATTTCAAGAATTAAGTACTATACTGAATAGGTTGGACACAGAATTTGGTGAGACTAGAGTTGAAACTAAAGCCAACAACCAATTTTTAGATACTACTTTAATTGATAGGTTAGATGCTAAGTTTAAAGAGGCTAAGGCTAAAGCTATATTATTGGGAGAGGAGACCATAGATGAATCTCTGAGTTTAAATGCAAAGATGGAAGATCTAGAAAAAAATCTAATTAGAGGTTAAAGTTTAAATAAGAAATTTAAAGAATCTAGGAAGGAAAGCTGAAGATTCCAAAAACAAGTTGTTAGTGAGAATAAAATCTCAAGAGAAGAATTTAAAAATTTTAAGGCTTACGTCAAATGCTTTTGTTAGGTTTTGTATAAAAAAGAAGTTTAAAATAATTGAAAATACAAGATTACAATGTAAAATTAGCTTTCATGGGGAATATATATATATATATATCATTATCAACCATTATCAATCCACTGCAGGATGAAGGTCTCTCCAAGTTTAATCCATCTTCTCCGATGTTTAGCTCCTCTTCTCCATATCATCCCTGCACACTTTCTTATTTCATTCATCCATCTCACATGTGGTCTCTTTTTGGGTCTTTTACAATCTCTTGGAATATAGTTTAAGATTTCAATTGTCCATCTATTATCATCTCTTCTAGCAGTATGTCCAGCCCAACTCCATTTCAATCTTTTAATTTTTTCAATAAGGTCAGTAACACCTGTTTGTTGTCTTATCCATACATTGTGTTTTCAATCTCTTCTTGTTACTCCCAACATACATCTCTCCATACTCCTTTGAGTGGTCTGAAGTCTCTGTATTGCTCTTCTATTAAGTGTCCAAATCTCAGATCCATAAGTAAAAACTGGTAAAACACATTTGTTAAAAACCTTCCTTTTCAAACACATAGGCATATTTCCTTCTAGTATCAGGTTATTTCTACAAAAAGCACTCCAACCAAGTTTAATTCTATGATTAATTTCAACCAAAATGTTTCCATCTGTATTAATAATCTAACCAAGGTATTTGTAACTGTTAACTTCTTCTAATTCATCATAATCAATCTTTATTTTCATATTTCCAGCAAATCGATTAAACATTACTTTAGTTTTTTTAACATTTATCTTTAGTCCTACTTTCCTACTTTCATCTGATAACTTCGGCAGCATTTCCTGCAGATCTGAAGTATTATTTTCAAAAACAACTACATCATATGCAAAATTTAAATGACTTAAATAATCTTCATTTATTTTCACTCCTTTGGTTTGCCACAAAATACTTCTTGCAACACTGCTGTAAAAATTTTTGAAGATATGGAGTCACCTTGTCTTCCACCTTTCTCAATGTTGACTTTCCCTTTCATTATGTAATCTAATTGTTGCTGTTCCATTTTTATAAATATTCTTTAAAATATGACAATATCCTGGATCTATACGTTGATAATACAATGCTTTAATCACTGAAGAAATGTTTATAGAATCAAATGCCTTTTCATAATCTACAAATCCAAAACATAATGTCAATTCTTATTTATTTGACCTTTCTATAAGTTCTCTCAATACCTGGATAGGATCTACTGTACTAAAGCCACTTTTAAATCCAGCTTGTTCTTTTGGTTAGTGGAAATCCAATGTTCTCTGTAGACGAGTTGTAATTATCTTGGTAAAAATTTTATATAAAACTGATAAAAGGCTGATAGGTCTGTAATTTCTAATATCTTCTTTATCGTCTTTTTTAAATATTAATATTATTACTGCATTCTTCCAATCATCTGATACATCTTTATCATTTAGACATTTGGTATATAACTTTGCTAAAAAAAATTATATTTCTTCACCTGCTTCTTTTAATATATCAATTATAATACCATCATTACCTGGAGCCTTTTCTTTCTTCATAAATTTAATTGCATGTTTCACTTCTTCATTTAAAATTCTGGGCAATTCAGAAGATGTAATAGATATAGGAGGTACTTGTTCTTTATTACTATATAATTCTTGATAAAAGTCTTCTACCCATTTCATGATGTCATCTCTCTTTTTAGTAATAATTCCATCTTTTTTCTTATTGCAGATATAAATTTCCTAACAATACCAAAATGTTAATTTACATTCTTGAGACTTTTATTTTCTTCTACAGCTTTCCTTGCTAGTTCACGGTTATACTTTCTTATATCATTTTCAACTCTTTTCCGTACCATTTTATTATTTTGGAGATAGTTCCATTCCACGTTCGAAGTATGCTATTAGAATTTATTTAGATGAGAGTTATAAATCCAACAATCTTAGGATTGATAGACTGAATATTACAGTTGATAAAAATGCATGGCTCTTATATGAAAGAAGTAATCATTAACGGTTTGTGAATAATGGATATTTCTGTCCTACAAATGCAAGAGAATTTTATGTAGGTAAACGTGAGTATAGAAAGTTATTTGAAAGGCAAAACATTATAACTTGAATCGGTTCTTGTCATTCCATAGTAAATGATGGCAGAACCGATAAAAAGCTTTAATTTATGGTAGTATAAATCTTCTAAATAAAGTACATTTTCCGAATGTTACAAAATATGTAAACTATAAATCTTTATTTCATAAGGAGCAGGAACATTATAATTTCCCATGGTATAATGAAATCATATTTTTAGTTGAGTTTAAAAATAAACGTGGTGGAAATTCATATCAATGGCACGATTGTAATGACTTACTTTATAAATAGCCTATGAAAATGAAATTGAAGAGAAATATAGTGATAAAGTGTAAAGGAAATAGAGAATTAGCGGCAGTTATTCATGATACAAATTTTATTTATTATGTTGAATCCACATTTTTAATTATTTTAAAAGTTAACTATTTTATTTATAATTCATCTAAAGAATATAAGGTTTTTGTTTTATTTTTCTAATATCTATTTAGGACCAAATTTGAAATCATATGTCTTACATTAATGGTCTTCATTCTTTTTCAAGGGATTATCCATATTTTCAAGTTCTTTACAATTACGAGATGTTATGACGTTGCAATTGCTCATTTATTGAGTTATAATAGTTGACAATTTATTATATTTTGTAAAAACTTGATAGAATAAAATGTGCATAGTTATAAATTAATAATTTAAGTTAATTATTATAAACTTAAGCAAATTGTTTGTTAATAAGTTATTTCCTGAATTGAAATTAAATTATTTGTTTGAATTTAATTGACAAATTAGTTAAGGAATTAGAGTGAATTGAGTCTCATGTTATCCACAGCAGAATAAATAATAAAAAAAATATATAATTTTACAAAGGCCACTTTCGAATCAATAATAAAATAGATGCTATTATGGTATATGCTCCTGATGGGGAAAAAGGCACCTAAAATGACTGTAGTTTTAGATTGGTACATCTAGAAAGTTATATGCAAAAGTATAAATCATTCTTCTATTTCTAAAGAAAAAAAGTGCAGTAAATATGATGTAAATTCTTATGTGTTAAAATAGCTTGAGTAGCTAAAGGAGATTTGTTGTTGAGTTTTTTTAAAGGCTATATACTGGATTATAGTATATATATATATATTGTACCGGTCGAAACCCACCACCACTGCAAGTCAAATTGGATTCAAACTCAGCTGGTTCAAAACTGAATTCAAACCCAACCCAACAGCTCAGATAGTAGACATCAACAGCACAGTGCTATGCGCCAAGAACTAGCTCAATGGTTGGTGAGGACTAGAGACTCCTGAGTAACACTAATATCTAAGAATTTATATACTTTGAATAATTTTATAAATTGAATCATATGTATGGTCGGGTTGCCAACACAGACAGCGAGTATTAACATTGAAATAATTATAAAAGAATGATGAACTAAGAAACCAAGTATGTTAGAAAATATTTAATAAGAATAATTTGTTTCGTTTCAATAAAATATAGAATGCATTACTTATCTCTAGTCTTTAAGAGAATTTACAAATATAATAATAATGGCGGTCCTTATCATATGCCAACAAGTATCACACAGCATGGAATTCTATGTCTATGCCCCCAATGAGAAATATAAAGGCAGATAAAGGTACTCATTTAGAACGGAAATGATTGCTCTAATTTTATTACGGTGGAATGTGAGATTTATATTTCACATTCGGGAATCTATTCATGAAGAGCAAAACGTAATTTTAGGGCATAACCTTAAAATTGATTTGAAACTTATTTAATTAATAATATATTTGAGAATTTGTTCGACTTTAATTTAAATCACTTCATCACGAATTACGAGCATGGAGCAGGTTTTACTGGAACAAAGAGGCAACGGTACTGGCGGCTTACGAGGCAGAGAGTAAAATTGAAATACGATCGCTAGTCGATGATCGAAGTCCTATAGCGGCTTGCATCTAACAAGTCTTACGCCCTTTGACTAATGAATACGAAAGGAAGTACTTTCTTACTTGAGAAATTTAAATAAGAGAATATGATCACCGACCAGCCTAACGGAGCGGAAGATTGCCCTGCGTCAGCAACGTTCGATGATGATGACTTGATGGTCATCGTTGAAAAATAAAACCCATGTAGAATGCTCTACATGATGACTTGACCAATTAATTAAAGTCAAACGAGCTTTTATCGAACTATTTTAAAACATTTATAAACTATATTAATTATGCCCTAATTATCGTGCACTTCCTGAATATTAATACAAACTAACAAAAGTTGAATTAAAATATATTTAACCCTTTATCGACCCTTTTGCAAAAACATTTTAAATATATATATATGGATAAATAAATCAACATTAGTGAAGCAAGAAAATACCATTTTAACATTATATGAATATATATAAACACTTGTAACTTAGAAGCTGGGGACATAGGTGAAAAACGGAGCTAATAGTTTATTATTAGCCAATTATAAAAATCATAAACATGCAATATTTTCTTTTGACTCGATGATTGATAGAACTTATAAATTTAGTTCTAATGGGTGAGAATTACTATTTGAAATTAATATTATAATATTTGCGTGAGGCAAATAGAATGGGGGGGGAGCTCATCGAGTTGAAAGATTATTGGCATATAATTTTAAATAAACGACATTAATAAAGCATACAAATATATATATTAAAGGAACTGCCAGGTAAGAAAGAAAAAGTTTAAAGACTAGAGATTGAAAGAATTATGCTATAGATTTACAGTAGCATTTTATAAATATTTTTACATTGAAGAATAAAGAGCTCTTAAATAGGAGGAGAGTAAAATAAAGTTCGAACTGGCCAGAAAGTTTAATGTTCATTATAGAAATATATTACCCCTTCCGCTGGTCCTTAAGTTGCACCTCCAGGTTGTTGAAAACGTAGGCATCATTGGTTGACTACTGGAACAGTATTTTAGTAGCTTTCATAATTTTAGCAGAATGATCGGTCTGTGAAAAGGTTCAGCAGCTCCATTGAAAATTTCTAGGGACTTTAGGAACCGTAGCCAGATTCCTGATGTTCTAGCCCTCTATCATGATGAAATACAAATTAATATGCACAGAGTTCACTGCACTACTCTACAACAATGCTAGCCTTTTTTCCTCCTGATTTCAGGGCTATATATACTGTCCCGATGCCTTCCAGCTAGCGCTCATTTTATTATTATTGTGTTTTTTTATAATTAGTTGTTTTCAAATACATTCCTTCGATAAGGCTTTCAAACTAATTAACTTGAATTCCTTCTCTAATTGAAAATGAATTCTTAAAATCTGAAAATGATTTAATTAGAAAAATGAATCTTTATCTTTTTCCAATTCATAAAACTTTACTATTGTTTTTAAGAATTTTAAAGCTTATCGAAGGAATGTAGCTTTTAATTAACGAAACTTTACAAATTATTTAAAGGTGAAAAAAACAAGTATTCCCGACACAATGAAACTTTCGAACAATTATATATATTTAATATTTACAAATATATATATACGCACAATCCACACAATTTAATATATATAAATTCATGAATATTTTATCATGAATTTATTTAGAGAATTGATCAATTTTAAACTAAACTAATTAATTTTGCTACGCATTTGAAATAAGTTATTCATTATGGAAATTAGCGTGGATTGAATGTATAAAGCCCCATTGCATCAGAAATTTAAGGTTAGTATTAGAGTAAATAACATGAAGCTAGGATCGAACTCAGATCCGACTGCTTCATTTCTTTTCACTTCAAAAAAAAACAATGAAAAAAAAATGACTTTACTTACGCAGGATATAGTTGCATAAGTGTATAGACTCTGGGAGAACAGCCTGAGCATGAATAATATAACCTGCCCAACTACAACAATTATTCATGTCTCACTACGATCAATTTTTTTGAATATTCAGCTTATAATAAGTTTAAAAACTCGGTCCGTTTATCAAGTCTCATTTTCCTATGGTCATGTCAGTTGGTCTTCTGTATATATATCTGTTTCTACAGTTTCTCTTACTGTTTCCCTGGATCAGGTGGTACATATTGTTTTAACTGTCTGGCATTGTAATGGTCATAGTCACGGTCTTCCCTGGTTGTCGTCAAGTTCCCATAGTCTATTGCTGTCATTAATTCTATGGCCTTTTCTGCGACCGAATGCACAAAAAACAATCCTTTAATATTATCTTGATGAGCGATGGGGTTCTCTCCTGGGTCATCTTTGAAAATTTGAATCTGTATCAAGGATCCAGGCATTGGCATCTGTAACTTCTTCATACTAAGTTGAGGACTCATCATCTGTCCCATTTCCACTTTTAGTTTCATTGGACTAGTGGTCTGAACATCTTTTTCTTTTTCTGTATCTATATCAGCTTCCTCCACTGTTTCGTAACTGGACTCATCCTCACCACTGTCATTTTCCTTGCTATCCACAACTTCCTTTGGTGTGGCCTGATCATCTTCATCATCTATTTTTGGGGCTTCAGAGGGATTTATGTCTTGCTGAAGCTTTACATTCTCTGGGTTTGAGTTGGCTTGGATGCCTTGTGCTTCCTCGAGCCTTACCAGCCTTTCCATCATTATCATCAGTACCTTTCGATCTTCTCTCATTTCTCTAAGGATCGTTTGTAAAGTGTCTTTTCCCATTTTTGAAAATAAGAAAATAATGTAATAAACAATCAATATAATGAACAACGTGAATTCACTTAGAGTACTCTCTGTATGCTTAAAATATTTTTTTCTCTTCAGTAATTTTAACTAGGTATCTGACTACAGGTCCATTGTCCCAATCTTCATTAGCTGCTGCATATTATTTCCCCAATCTATGTAATCTGCCTTTTTTTGGTTTACCTACGTTTTCTTAGTTAGCTCTTTATATTAACTCTTTGAGTGAGACATGTATTTTATTCTAAAATATTAAATATAAGAAAAAAACATTATTCACTTTCCCTTTGTTCAACTGTTCTGTTCTCCCATGTCTGAAAAAAAAAACTATACAGTGATATACAAATATTATGTATTAGCAGGTAGAACAAATAATTCTGTATTGAACACACTTGGTTTTTATTATGGCGATTGACCCACTACTGTGCTGACGATCAAATTTGCTGACAAATTTATTTATATGGGCGCCAGTGAGCAAAATGAAATCAATAGGGCATGTGATATAACCCATTGACCCCCAAACCACATATGATTGACTTAATTTTTGATAAAAAAATTGAGTTGATGATGAATATTTATTAATGAATAACAGATAACGCGTTCCTGACCTGAGTTTAAATATAGGAGTTTTAATATTACTAAGCATGAGGCTTCACACACACAAAGAAATGTCAAAATTAATATTACAAGAACTTTTATTGGTGATATTATTCTAAATCTTGCTAGCATGAAAGCGTGCAAACCATTTAAGCATCTTGCCAACTGCATCTGGCTGCTTGGTGTACACAAAGGGTCTTCACCTGCTTTGAGGTTACTCTAGAAATTATTGTCATTAAAGCATAATGTCACACTGCATCGGACCGCTTGACAGATAATTCCCAGTTTGAAGGTCTTCACCTTGCTTTGAGACTACTAAAAATACGGAGCGAACATTTAATATATATGCTAGCAAGCAATACTTTGAAATTAAGACTTTTATGATATCATATTGGATATTTTTAATTATAACAACTGAGATAAACATAATTAATTTTAACACAGAAAAACATTTCATTTATTTTTACCCCAATGCTTTGATCTATGGACTCTTACTACTTTGCTAATGATATTTTTCCTGTTGTCACGAACGCGTATAACACAAACGTATAATATATATATATATATATGATATAGTACACATATAATTAATATATATACATATGAATAATTATTTTAACTAACGGATCTTTTACTGAATGAACCTTTAAAAAAATAATCTTGAAAACATTTTTATAAGAAAGAATTAGAAAATGATATTTTAATTTATTAAATCATTTCAGTATATATATAACACTTTTTTTTAAAAAAAAAATATCACTCTACAGAAACATTTACTTTATTGGGATTTCAATTAACTGAGTAACTAAAATCACAATTCTAATCTCCAGGGCATGTGTGGGGTTTATTAAGTCGAGCCACAACGATTGGGCAGCCAAAAACATAACCATGTACCGGTCGAAACCCACCACCACCGCAAGTCAAATCGGATTCAAACTCAGCTGGTTCAAAACTGAATTCAAACCCAACCCAACAGCTCAGATAGTAGACATCGATGGCACAGTGCTATGCACCAAGAACTAGCTCAACGGTTGGTGAGGACTAGAGACTCCTGAGTAACACTAATATCTAAGAATTTATATACTTTGAATAATTTTATAAATTGAATCATATGTATGGTTGGGTTGCCAACACAGACAGCGAGTATTAACATTGAAATAATTATAAAATAATGATGAACTAAGAAACCAAGTATGTTAGAAAATATTTAATAAGAATAATTTGTTTCGTTTCAATAAAATATAGAATGCATTACTTATCTCTAGTCTTTAAGAGAATTTACAAATATAATAATAATGGCGGTCCTTATCATATGCCAACAAGTATCACACAGCATGGAATTCTATGTCTATGCCCCCAACGAGAAATATAAAGGCAGATAAAGGTACTCATTTAGAACGGAAATGATTGCTCTAATTTTATTATGGTGGAATGTGAGATTTATATTTCACATTCGGGAATCTATTCATGAAGAGCAAAACGTAATTTTAGGGCATAACCTTAAAATTGATTTGAAACTTATTTAATTAATAATATATTTGAGAATTTGTTCACTTTAATTTAAATCACTTCATCACGAATTACGAGCATGGAGCAGGTTTTACCGGAACAAAGAGGCAACGGTACTGGCGGCTTACGAGGCAGAGAGTAAAATTGAAATACGATCGCTAGTCGATGATCGAAGTCCTATGGTGGCTTGCATCTAACAAGTCTTACGCCCTTTGACTAATGAATACGAAAGGAAGTCACCAACCAGCCTAACGGAGCGGAAGATTGCCCTGCGTCAGCAACGTTCGATGATGATGACTTGATGGTCATCGTTGAAAAATAAAACCCATGTAGAATGCTCTACATGATGACTTGACCAATTAATTAAAGTCAAACGAGCTTTTATCGAACTATTTTAAAACATTTATAAACTATATTAATTATGCCCTAATTATCGTGCACTTCCTGAATATTAATACAAACTAGCAAAAGTTGAATTAAAATATATTTAACCCTTTATCGACCCTTTTGCAAAAACATTTTAAATATATATATATGGATAAATAAATCAACATTAGTGAAGCAAGAAAATACCATTTTAACATTATATGAATATATATAAACACTTGTAACTTAGGAGCTGGGGACATAGGTGAAAAACGGAGTTAATAGTTTATTATTAGCCAATTATAAAAATCATAAACATGTAATATTTTCTTTCGACTCGATGATTGATAGAACTTATAAATTTAGTTCTAATGGGTGAGAATTACTATTTGAAATTAATATTATATTATTTGCGTGAGGCAAATAGAACGGGGGGAGCTCATCGAGTTGAAAGATTATTGGCATATAATTTTAAATAAACGACATTAATAAAGCATACAAATATATATATTAAAGGAACCGCCAGGTAAGAAAGAAAAAGTTTAAAGACTAGAGATTGAAAGAATTATGCTATAGATTTACAGTAGCATTTTATAAATATTTTTACATTGAAGAATAAAGAGCTCTTAAATAGGAGGAGAGTAAAATAAAGTTCAAACTGGCCAGAAAGTTTAACGTTCATTATAGAAATATATTACCCCTTCCGCTGGTCCTTAAGTTGCACCTCTAGGTTGTGGAAAACGTAGGCATTATTGGTTGACTACTGGAACAGTATTTTAGTAGCTTTCATAATTTTAGCAGAATGATTGGTCCGGAAAAAGGTTCAGCAGCTCCATTGAAAATTTCTCGGGACTTTAGGAACCGTAGCCAGATTCCTGATGTTCTAGCCCGCTATCATGATGAAATACAAATTAATATGCACAGAGTTCACTGCACTACTCTACAACAAAGCTAGCCTTTTTTCCTCCTGATTTCAGAGCTATATATACTGTCCCGATGCCTTCCGGCTAGCGCTCATTTTATTATCAATGTGTTTTTTTATAATTAGTTGTTTTCAAATACATTCCTTCGATAAGGCTTTCAAACTAATTAACTTGAATTCCTTCTCTAATTGAAAATGAATTCTTAAAATCTGAAAATGATTTAATTAGAAAAATGAATCTTTATCTTTTTCCAATTCATAAAACTTTACTATTGTTTTTAAGAATTTTAAAGCTTATCGAAGGAATGTAGCTTTTAATTAACGAAACTTTACAAATTGTTTAAAGGTGAAAAAAACAAGTATTCCCGACACAATGAAACTTTCGAACAATTATATATATTTAATATTTACAAATATATATACGCACAATCCACGCAATTTAATATATATAAATTCATGAATATTTTATCATGAATTTATTTAGAGAATTGATCAATTTTAAACTAAACTAATTAATTTTGCTACGCATTTGAAATAAGTTATTCATTATGGAAATTAGCGTGGATTGCACGTATAAAGCCCCTTTGCATCGGAAATTTAAGGTTAGTATTAGGGTAAATAACATGAAGCTAGGATCGAACTCAGATCCGACTACTTCAATATATTTTCTCTAATGAAAAACCTTTTTATCAAACAAATAAATTAAATCTATATATTGCGATTTCTAACGAAATTATATTTACTAAATGAATAGATTTTGGCTAGGCGTTCACGTTGTAGCCAAATCTAACAAAATATATTCTGCTTAAATATAAATTAACGAAAGATGACTTTCTTAAGCATCAATGAAATATGCGATGTATAGATTAATATATTTCATACGTATAAATTAAATATAATAATTTCTCAAGTACTATAAGTATAATCTCCTTCGTGCGACCGTGTTACAAGCCAATTGTAACTAAATAAAAGTAAATTCTAACAAATGAAAATTTATGCTCTACTTTATTAATTCAACTTATAAAACTGCCATAAAATCATTTTGCAATCTCTCGATCGGTCATCTACATTGTATTTCAAATAGAACTAAAACGATTGGGAGAGTATACAAATATCACATATATTATTGGATAGTTTAAGCTAATTCTAACTTTATTCTAACCAAAGAGAATTTTTATTCTAATGATCACACATCCACGTTATGGATTGACTGTACTATATTTAAATCTATATGGCATTTAAACACTAGCAGCTAAATTGTATGTCAATTATAACATTTTAAGGATAGATCGATGGATGCTTCATCATTCCCAGCTGGCACTATTTCCAAAGCCTACTGGGATGATGATGATGATACAGAACATCTATAATTTTAATTACCAGGATGCCAAATTGCAACTTTATTAAAATATACAGGTTAAATCTCAATTCAATACTCTTAGTAATAATATTTCAAGAATAGGTTAATACATAATCGATTTAGAGAACACTGAGAACGCATTAAAATTGACAATATTAATATCTTTAAGAATTCTAGGTTATTCTCAGCGCATTCCCCATTCACTATGATTAAAGCTACAATTAAATTTTATTCTAATCGTAAAGTTCTATATTCATCTCCACCTTCCTGATCCACCCCTCCATCAACTTCACATCCATCTGTCTATTACACTATTATTTATTTTATTATTAAACCTTACATTTTTGCTAGCTAATTTCTCTCATTATAATCTCTTCTTAGGGTTTTTTCGAATAACTAGGTGTGGAAATCGAATAAGCTGCGACAGATTATTGGTGATAAACACTCCTCTCATGATCGCCTCCGAGGTGATCTCGGTTGTTTTTAATGCAGTTTAATATCAATTTACATTAAAGCTCAGAATATTTTAAGCTTATTAAATCTTTATAAACACATCATAAAACATAGTCGCAATTATAACAAAATTATATAAAACAAAATGCATCTAGAGAGGGGTTTGAATACAACGGGTGGGGAAAGGATTTTATGCCCACTCCACTGCACTCAATATCATTCAATACTATCTCTATTCACGATTTATACTTCAACAATATTAAATTATTTAGTAATTTTCAGTATCTGAAATTAACCTTTTAAATAATTGTACTAAATATTAGTTACAAGTCTAGATGATTTGAACTTAGATTTTCAAGCACCCTTCAACTATCCACACTATCTCATACAACTGATACACATGACCACACATATGTAGAAAAGATTAATAATCACCAATATTTCGTGCTAAAACAGCACTCATCAGTTGGTCCAGACTATCATCTCTCACACATATATATAATCAATGCTCAGTTTATATTAAGATAGCAAATCTTCATACTTTAATGGACAGGCTTCAATCCACTGCAACCTCCAACTTTTCGGCCATCCATATCATTGAAAATCTGATGATGAGAACTCAAATCCCATGCTGATGCTAATATTATTGCCATGCCCATGTTGACCTGAAGTCACTCTGACCCCTCATGTATAGGACACCATCCATTAAATACATATAAGAGGGATGGACAGGTTACAAGCTAAATATGTAAATATTTGAAACCAGGCACTCTTCACAAACCATGAGGGGTCAGAGTGACTTCAGGTCAACATGGGCATGGCAATAATATTAGCATCAGCATGGGATTTGAGTTCTCATCATCAGATTTTCAATGATATGGATGGCTGAAAAGTTGGAGGTTGTAGTGGATTGAAGCCTGTCCATTAAAGTATGAAGATTTGCTATCTTAATATAAACTGAGCATTGATTATATATATGTGTGAGAGATGATAGTCTGGACCAACTGATGAGTGCTGGTTTAGCACAAAATATGTATATTGGTGATTATTAATCTTTTCTACATATGTGTGGTCATGTGTATCAGTTGTATGAGATAGTGTGGATAGTTGAAGGATGCTTGAAAATCTGAGTTCAAATCCTCTATACTTACAATTAAGCTCCCAGGTTTGTGAAGAGTGCCTGGTTTCAAATATTTATTTAAATATTAGTTACGTACATGATAATTCAAATATTAATAATAATATTTTGATGTATGATTGGATTGGAAATATCTAGATCATAATAACCCACAAACACATTAAGACATACGCAAATTTTATTTAAAACAAATAACAAATTTTATTTGACAAACTATAATTCAATAGAAAAACATATACATTATATTTATGCTTTCATTTTATCTTAAATATGGTAAATACCAATTTCTTCCCGTTTTCAATGTTTTCTCTTTTATTACTGATTTGTGTTAGAACTAATTTCTCCCATAATTGAATATTCCTTCGCAAAAAAAAAAAAAAAAAAATTATCTTATCATCCTGATCGAACATTCCTTTTGCCCTAATCATCTTTACAACAGATTATATCTTAAGAATAGTGAGACTAAGTAATTGCAAATAAATCGGCATCAAGATCAATCATCATCATAGTTCACACACTCTATGCTCATGTTCTTATGACATAATAATATTTTAACAATATTACATTTCCAGCGAAGTTCTCAGCTGGCCATGTAAATATTTATTAAAGAAATTTATATACGCATTGCTTATGCCTAATCATTCGTATGTTTCATTTAACCTTAACATTTATTAACTTAACGTTTTTTGGCTCGAATGCTAAATCAAATCTACAAAAACAATATTCAAATACACTAATCTCACATACACTATCTGCATTCATTCTGACATTAAATTGAGTTTGAGACCTAGTATCCGACAATTATAATAATGCTTATCATGGCTATCTCTCATACACACGTAAGGAATATCAAACATTAACATGAGGCAGGCAGTGACCCAAATAAGAGAGAACCTTTTCACTAAGATTGAGATATGCTAGGATTTTTATCGCTAGTCATACAAAACATAGGTATACCAATTGCCTCTGGCCATCAAAAAAAGAAATCTTCCTATGGTGTAGAGAATAATCAAGTGGGAAAACTCTTCCACTAGGTTCAAATACTTTATGAATATAGCATACATATCTTAGTGAGCTAAACTTCACTGGCTTCATGGAGATCTTTGTCTATCCACACACATACAGGTCGAAACATCCAATTATACAAGTAAAACTTTCACAACTTTACTATTCTTGCAAATTAGTGCACTGGAATGTGAGCCCTTAAATTTTCCAAGCATAAATCAGCTTGTTTCTGGCCTTAAATCTATGATAACAATAATAATAAATAATAAGAAATGTGCATAAAACTCTCAAAACTATTTTCATGCACTTTTATAAGAAAATTATGATGATGTAACTCAATAGACAAGCAATTTATTTATAAGTCTAAACATTTGACAATAACTTCTGATGCTAATAATAATATCTCTAAGTGTTTTTTTAATTGTTTGTAAAGCATTTTAAATAAGGCATATCAGAACATGATATAAATTTCACCTATCCCCAAAATGACAATAATAGCAAAAGCATTTAAAAATAAACACATTCAAAATTATCTAATATCAATATCTCTACCCCCAAAATAATACAATTATAATTATAAATGAATTAATTTTAAAATAGATGATATACATGATACATTACAAAGAAAGAAATTCTTTTTCTTTTTTTTAAAGTAAATGTCCTACACACATAAAGAGTGAATAATATAAAAAAATATAGTTATATAAAGTTCTTTGGAAGTGTCCTCCAAGTTCCTAGTTTCCATTTTTTCCTTTTCCATTCCTCCTTGATCGGTTTATAAGAGCACATAAGTCCTTGTATCAAAAAGTTTTTTGGTTGGGGTTTGATTCCTCTCCCATCAGATATGCAAATTTTATTTTGCTGAACCGCATTCCTCATTTCCAATTCTATGCAGAATACAGTTAACCTTTTTAATTTTATGCAGAATACAGTTAAACTTTTTAATTTTATGCAGAATACCATTAAACTTTTTAATTTTAGGCAGATTAAAGTTAAATAGCATTCGTTTAATTTTTTCACAATATAAGTCCATTTCTGGTCATCTTTTTCTATCTTTAGGTTCATTTTATATTTAAATTGGTTGCATATATGGACAATATTAAACTCAAAGTTTAATTTCTGTGGTTTAAATTTTTATTACCATCTGTTGATTCAGCAATGACCATTAGTTAACTTCTGGAGAAAAAAATGTGTGTGTGCCCACTTAAAATTTATTCACTACACATTGTCTTTTCTTAAGACAATGTTAGATTTAGCCAAGTTATTCTTAACAGACAAAAAGTAACAAAAAAAGATTTTAAATTTTATAAGACAGTTTCTCTCCAAGCTAAAAAGAAAAACTTGTAAAAAGAAAGTTTCAAATATAAAAAGCCCCTTCCCTCTGCTAACACAGAGTTTTTATGGAGAAATGCCACCTGGCCATTCTCTTTTTTAATTAATTGACTTGTTCCCTTTTCTCTAGTTAATTTTTAACCTTTTTGCTCTTTCAGAAAACCAGACCCACTACACATCTGTATTTTAAACAGATGACCACAATTAATTTTACAATTCAACAGCTATAATTGCCAATTAATTTTTGACATTTCACAGACTATCATCATTAATGGTCCATTTAAATTCCTTGGTGAGATTATATATTATTTAAATGCCTTGATAATTGACTAAGTAATATAACACTTAAAACCCACATAAAAGTAAATAACAGAAAAGCTTTTTTACTTTTTCCATTAAATAATAAAACAAAATATATTTTGTAGCCCAGTTTCAAACCCAGACCTTTAAATTAAATTTGGCTGCTAATATTAAACTTATTAAAATGATTTAATTTCTTATTTAAAGATTGCTTTACAACATGCAAAAAATGATTATTAATTGTGCATTGTACCATCAAGATCTAGTTTTTAAGAGTCACACATCTCCTCTCTTTTCTCAGTTAACTTATCAACAAATGTATAAATCTTGTTTTTCTCAATATATTTTTAATATTAACTTGTCCCATCAATTAAAATAAAATAATATTTTGGTTGTAAACATATTAACAATAAATGTTTAGATTGCTGACAAAGTCAAACATACACAGTCCCTTTAAATATGGGTTCAAACTTGGTCTTGGCTAAAATTTTGCTTATTTAAGAAAAAAAATATAGACTATGAGAAAAATTTTAATTGAACCTTCTCTTTCATATTTAACTTAAAAAATGGAACCTTGGACAAATCCAAGGGCTACTGTATATATATATATATATATATAATGTCCCTGTTAATTAAAACAAAATTGTAACAGGGCTACTGTATATATATATATATATATATAATGTCCCTGTTAATTAAAACAAAATTGTAATTATACTTGAAATAATAAATTTAACAGTTTACAAACTATTATACACAATCCTTAAATCTGCAGAAGTACTTTCAGTTAATTCCTTAAACCTGCCTCAACTGCCATTAACTTAAAAAAACAAAGTGGAAGCAAACGTCATCAATTCAAGTCCCATAAATCTTGTATTTTAATGTTAGCATCTTGTCTATTTATTAACTGTATTTTATTCCTATTTATAAAAATTACCTCTTTAATTTTTCTTTTATTATGGTTTCTCTCTTCATGAAAAATTTTCACATTTTCAAAATCAAATTTAAATTTATATTTACATATTTTTTCATGATCAAAGAAAACTGAAGAAGACATTAAATCACCATTGTTTTTACTTTTTACACACATGTAACAATTCGTGCTCCCTCAATCTCGTCTCAATACTGCACCTAGATTCACCTAGATTTTTTTTTGTGATTGTATGCTATCATATATAGGTGAATTTAGGTGCAGTATTGAGAAGAGATTGAGGGAGCATGAATTTTTATATAAACATGTAAAAAGTAAAAATAATGGTGATTTAATGTCTCCTTCAGTTTTCTTTGATCATGAAAAAACGTAAATATAAATTTACATTTGATTTTGAAAATGTGAAAATTCTTCATGAAGAGAGAAACCATAAGAAAAGAAAAATTAAAGAGGCAATTTTTATAAATAGGAATAAAATGCAGTTAATAAATAGGCAAGCTGCTAACATTAAAATATGAGATTCATGGGATTATTTTTAAATTTAAAGGCAATTGAGGCAGGTTTAAGAAATTAACTGAAAGTACTTCTGCAGATTTAAGGATTGTGTATAATAGTTTGTAAACCATTAAATTTATTATTTCAAGTATGTATATATAAATATATATATATATATATTTCATATGATGGAATTAACATCCATTATGTTGTCTTTATAAAATACTTTAATTGTCATCTGATCCTTTGTGTCAGCCACTAGAGGCACGATTTCTAGCTAAATTTCTAGAAATATGCCATTTCTGTGGCCACACCCAAGCCTTTAAGCATTCTTTCTAAAAGAAATTCTAGAAAGATTGTTAACTCAGAGTTAAGTCTACTTTCTACACTAAAAGGTATAGTGTTAACTCGGAGTTAAGTCTTCTTTCTACGATAAAATCTAGAAAGAGTGTTAACTCGGCTTAGCGGCTAACGGTGTGGCTTAAAATGCCGTAGTTGTTTGTGTCACACACTATATCATAATGCTGCATTATATATTTGATGTAACAATATTGTACGAGGGTGTGTTAATGTGATCGTGTCAAAATTATTTAAATTTTCATCGGTGCCTTTTTTTAAGACCAATTGATGTACTGTTACATTTTATCAATTTTAACAGTATCATGATTGTTCCTCATAAATTTGTATTCCTCCTAAATTTTCGATTAGGGTGGAATAGCGTAAAAATTTAAAAATCATGCTTTGAGTCGCGTTTTAGGGAGAAATTTTCCGAGACAAAAAGTATGGCTAATTCCCACAACTGAAAACTTGAAAAGATGGGAATTGCCAGACACAGAAGCCAGTGCTGGAATATTTCTACAGCAGAAAAAAAGAAAAAAAATCCTGCTGCTGAAAGAAAAGATTGGATTGTGCGGCAAATATATGCAGATTTGAGGTCCAAAAACATCTGCTGATGGAAAGGTTCACTTCATAAAGGCAAGCTTGTTTGAGGGATTCTAAATGGCCTTTGTCAAATGTCAAAAATAAAAGAAGTAACTTCAATTTTTATTTAAATGTACATTCCTTCTTCTCCCGATAATTGTCGTCAGCAATCAAATGTAAAACAAAAGAAGTAACTAAAATTTTTATTTAAACATAGCCCCAAAAACCCCTCTTCTCCCAATAATTGTTGTTGTCGGCAATCAAATGGTCAAATAAAAGGAATGTCAATTATTTTTTAATCGTATAGAAAAAAACAAACAACCCTTCCACTAATTGTCATCGGCAATCAAATGTAAACCAATCAAAGTATGACAATAAATTATTAGTTAAACATAACCCAAATTACTATTTGAACATACACTGAAAAAGACCCGCTCTTATTAATCAAAATTAAAGAAACCTAGACTATTATTGTTCCATTGTCAAATCGAATATTATTTGGGAAAACCCAAATAATTTATAAACGAAAAAAAAAAAGAAAGTCAAATCGGTTTTCAATCAAATGGTAACCAATAAAAGTCACTTAAATTTTGATTTAAACATACACACAAACAAAAAAAAAAACAAAATGCAAAACCCTTTCTCCCAAAAATTGTTGTGGCAATCAAATGTAAAAAATAAAAGGAACGTACAATTATTCTTTAATCATAAACAAAAACACCCCTTCCACTAATTGTCATTGGCAATCAAATGTAAAGCACTAAAAATAAGGTAAACCGATTATTTTTTAAATATAACCCAAATTACTATTTGAACATACACCGAAAAAAGACCCACTCTTGTCAATAAAAATGAAAGAAAGCCACAACAACTATTATTATCTCATTGTCAAAAATATTAGGTTTTGTGCAAACCATAATTTATAAATGACAAAAAAAAAAAGAAAGTCAAAACCGTTGTCAATCAAATATAACCGATAAAAGTAACTTCAATTTTGATTTAAACATACACAAAAAAAAAACAACCTCTTTAGCTCCCAATAATTATGGTCGGCAATCAAATGTAAAATAAAAGGAAGGTAAATTAGTATTTAATCATCACCCAAAAACACCCACCCCTCTCACTAATTATTGTTAGCAATCAAATGTAAACCACTACTAAAAGTAATGTAAACTACTATTCTTTAAACGGTTACACCCCTTCTCCCAATAATTGTTGTCAACAATAGTACACACAAAAAAACATCCCTCCCAATAATTAGTGTCGGCAATCAAATGTAAACCGATCAAAGGAAGACCGCAACTTATTATTTAAACGTAACCCAAATTACTATTTGAATCTACACCAAAAAAACACCCGCTCTTGTCAATAAAAATTAAACAAACAACAACTATTATTGTCCCATTGTCAAAAATATTTATTTGTAGAACCAAAACCATAATTTATAAATGAAAGGAAGTCCAATCGGTCATCAATCAAATGTAAACCGATAAAAGTAAAGATTTTAATTTTTATTTAAACATACACACACGCGAAAAAAAAAAAAAACACTTCTCCCAATAATTGTTGTCAGCAATCAAATGTAAACCTATCAAAGTAACGTAAATTATTATTCAAAGATCCATCAAAAAAACCCGTTCTCTCTTGAATTTTGTCAATCCAATTTTACAAAAACAGTAATATTATTTAAAAAAAAAAACACAAATTACTATTTGAACACACACCAAAAAAGATCCTTTGGTAAAAAAAAAACAACTATTATTATCCCATCGTCAAAAATATTATTTGGGAAAAATAATTCAGAAACGAAAAAAAGTAAACTTTGTAAACAAACAAAAAAAAAGTCAATATTAATAGAGAATCACTAGCCTGGGAACATTATATTAATGTGTTTTTAGTTAGAAATCGCGCCTCTAGCAGCTGACATGAAGGATCAGATGACAACCAATACTTTAATATAAAAATATAAAAATAAATATTATAGACAACTATATTTGAATTAATAAATAATAATAAATTTATTTTGCATCAAATCGATTTTAATTCAAAATGAACTTTCTCAAGATGTTACAATAAATCAAAAAGTCATGCGATTTATATTAACTTAGTATACACTTATTGTTCAAACCAAACCTTAAAAATTATTAAAATTTTCAATGTTTAATTGACGACTTTCAATTCAACTTCATGGATTCTTGGAGCAAAATTCAGAAACTAGTATCCTTTGACCTTAATGATAAAAACTTCATAAAATTATGACAATTTAAAGAATACAGTTTATAAAATTCACTATCAACAATCAGAAGACACCGATCACACAAATTTCTGTAGAGTTGAAAGAAATCGATTTGATGCCAAATAAATTTATTATTATTTATTAATTCAAATATAGTTGTTTATAATTTTTATATATATATATATATATATATATATATATATATATATATATATATATATATATATATATATATATATTATCATATCTAGTTGGCTAATTATTTTTTTATATAAGTAGGAAGTAATATGATGGTTATCCCCATCATGTTTCTTAAAGACACTAAATTATTAAGAGTTTGATTATAGAATCAATTCAATTAGTGATTTTTTAAATAAATAAGTGCATTGTTTAAATAGTGTTTCTAGTTATTAATATTTTTTATAATAATAAAAATGACAATTTAATAAAAATTATTATAGATTGGATAAATACTATAACAGTCAATTATTTAAAATAAAATAAAAATAAATAATGGAAAAATTAATATTTACCAGAGAAATAAATATTCACTATATATTATTATATTCCATTTTGTGTGAAGCATTTATTCATTTATTGTATTATTTTCAGAATATTCATTTACTGTATTAAGTTAACCTTTTAAGCGCTGATTATATAATTGGCCGAATGAGTTAAAAATCAAAACTTTTAATTGGCCAACTCACGACTTTAACAAAATCAATTGTTAAAATAGATTAATCTTTTAATAATATAAATATGTTAGTTTCGTTTGTAAAAAGTATATTAATAATTTGTCAGATTATGAAAGTAAACGAAAGTCTTTTCAAAAATAAAATTTGATTTACAATTTAAAAAATATTCAATTGCAGTGAAATTAGAGTAATGCTATTTTGACCAACCAAAAACATTTCTGACATAATCATTTTTTTTCTCACTTTTACGTTACGATAAATATGTAGCAATAAATAAATAATTCTTGGTAACATCTTAACTATTTTTTTAAAATAATTTGATTTTTAGTATTATTTTATCAATAATAATTTGTAATTCAATTCAAATATTGTTTAAAATGTTGTAAACAGTTGTTTATCATTTTCAAAATAAAACACAAAATGAACGTAACTTTTTACTTTTTGGCAGCCATATTCCTTCTTGACAGAATTTTGACAGCCAATAAGATTCAAGAAATGGTGGTGAGAAAGCGGTTCTTTGGTTTTTTTGACATATATGGTCATTTTTATTGATTTTTTATTTGTAAAATAATTCTGAAGAGGGCACCATCTTACAGAACTTTTGATTTTCTTTCCAATGACGTATAATATGTATACGTGGGATAAAAAGTAGCCAATTTAGAGTGACATCAAATCTTCTCATTTTTTTTACGAGCCAAGCAGCTGAATAATATTTGTTGTACATTTGCCATTATAATTTTTTTTTAAAAAATTAAAAATTGATCAACATTGTATTTTTAAAGTTAAAATAATGGTTTGTATTTTATCAGTATTAGGTCCATTGTGAAAGGAAACAGTTAATTTTTTTTTATACAGGATAGCAACTAGACAAGAAGTTAAAGTTAATCATTCTTTTTTGTCTCTTCATTAAAAGAACAACAGTTTTACTTTAGTTGCTGAGGACTTAAGTAATAATGGGCTAAAGAAGATAAATTTGGAATCTGGGGGGGGGGGGCTAGTTCCATGTCAGCTATCAAATTTATCATCCATCAAGGCATGTCAAAAGATCAGGTCAGCAAAGCTTAATAATATCATCTATCAACAAATCATCACCATTTTGTTTATCAAAGGCTAAATTACCTTCAGATTTTATGCATCAACCAGAATTCACTATTTTCTTTAAACCTTTGGTAATGAATGGAGGCTTCTAGAAGAGTAAAGGTGAAGATGAATTTATTAAAGACTTTAACATTTTTTGTTAAGAAGAAAAGTAAGAATGTATACATTGTATTTTTATATTGGACTACTTCCATCATGTAATATTAGCATGAATGTCTTTAGAAAAATTTAACATTTTTTAAACATTCCAAATACATTCAACTGTGAGTAATAACACAATGTTTCGAGAAGTGGTATTCTCCTCTCTTCTTCAGACATTGTGATGGGAATAGCATGGGATTCTAACCTGGACCCTTAGATACTTGAGTATTTAATTTTAAAGTTATGCTCTAACCACATGAACCATTCAGTCAAAAGCAAAAGTCAGTAGAAATTTCATATACTTATCTAAGTGGCTTCTCCTGATTTCTCCAATTTTTCCTAAGAGCACAGTTGTTTAGTGGTTTCCATACATTTGTGTGACCTATCATTTATGGAAGTAAACATTTAATTTGAATAACCTGGAGAAACAAACATCATAAGTTTGTCTTTGGAAACTTTAACAAAAGAAAATAGATAAGACCTTAATAAGTCTGTACAATTCATTTACTGTTTTCTATTTTATTTATTTTATATTAGTTAGTAAATTACTTTTATGTAACATTTAGGTGTCTTTGGTTTTTTTAAAACCAGTCACTATAATCCTGTACACAGGATTAGTGACAGATCACTATAACATCATATGTTTATAATTTCATTTGCTTGCATAAGCTGTTAATACAGTTACAAACTATCTGTGCAGTAGTGCTACCAGTTCAAGTTTTAGTAAACAATGTGTGCTAAAAAGTTTGTGCATAAAAACCCTATCTAGTACTTACTAATTATTTATATTCATATTAGTTTCCAGCAAGAGGCTTTCATCATTGAAGAGCCTACAATATAAGAAGACTGCTCCTAGTTCTTGGAATCTAATACAGTCCTCCAGCATTACCTTTTACATATTTAGTTAACTATAAAGTTTTGATCCCAATGTGAAAACATTATTATATTTTACTGATGAAATCCACATGCTATAACTTAGTCTGGTGTAATTGGATGATTAGGCAGTGGATAGGAATTTTATCCACAAATCTTGTATTCACTGATTACTAAGGATTATTTTGGGTCATACTATTGTATGGAAAGTTAGCTACTGTATTAACAGCTTCTATAAACATATGGAATATAATCATTTGATGTATTAGTTTTATGCCAGTCCTATTCATATGATAATGATGACCATAGATTTTAAAACCCAAATATACCCAAAATGTATAATTACTGAACTAGGTTCAGAGCTGTATGATCATACAAATGAATAAGATTGGATTAAAAATATTGTTTTTATCTTGGGATCATAATTTTATAGTTAACTAAATAGGTAAAAAGTAGATGCTGGAGGCTTGTATAACATCCTAAGGCCTAAGTGCAGTGCTGTCAGATTCAAGGCTCTTGACTAATGAAAACCACAAGCTAGAATTTAGTCTGGGGATATTGGATGAGTAGGCATTAGACAGGGATTTTATGTACAAATCTTTTTGCATCTATTGATTACTAATGCTTACACTAGGTGGCACTATTCTATGAATTTGCTGCTATATAATTACTTTTATTGATTATTTTTGTATATACTTATTTATTGTATGAATTTATTCTAATTTCTTTCTGCTCTGTATGTCTGTAAGAATTAATTATATCTTCTAAATAAATTATTAGTTTCTAAAATTCATATTGACAGTGACTTTTAATAGCATATTATATTTCATGTGTTCACACTAGACTTTATCAATATGATGTTTATAAAAAAATGGTTAAATTAGAGAGAATGCTTAACCACTGAGAAAATGTTATGATTTATAGGGAATTTGGGAGATATAGGATTTGAAATTGACCCATTCCAATTTTTTTTAACTAAGAAAATGAAAACACCATCATAAGGGCTAAATATGCATGCCTTGGAAAATTTCCATCTTTATCTATATATAATTTTATGGAAGTTACACCAATTAGTTATATTTAAAGATAGTCCTTGTAGATTCCAAGTACAATTTATATATTAAATGGCTCAAAGTAAGTTTTTACTTTTTTTATTGTAAATTTGTTTCATACTGAGAACTGCTCTTGGAAGATTATGAGGAAGTCGTGATATTGTTATACTATGAAGTATATATTTCCAATCCATTGAAAAGACTTGTCAGGTTCTTCAATTATATGTGTGAAAGGACCGATAATTGAAGTATTATCAATATATATTTACGTTGCATGTACAACACATCAAATATATAACTAATTACACAGCTGGTTTCTTAGAATATTTGCAGTCAATATACCCAGTTAGCCAGGATTGGATCAAATTTAACAATCATATTTTAAACTCAAATTATCTAATTATCGCTTAACATTGGAAGATATGAGAAAGATGAAGAAATTCAATCTTTTGTTAGATTCCATTTGTGGTAATGTCATTATTTTGGATTTCTAAATTTTTTGCGTTTAATTTGCAATAAGAATTTTTCTAATAAATAATAGCATATTGACTTAACAAAATTTATTGCCAAATATAATAAACAATGTACAATTTATTTTAATCATTATTAGGGAATTACTTTGGAGTTGATAATTATTGAATAAAAATAAACACGGATTAATGTTTGTACTTAAATGTAAAATGAAAGTTTTATCTGGTCATTTTCATCAGATTGTTTTTTCATTATATCTGTTTTGCACTTAATATTTTATTATTTTCAGTATTTAGAAATTTGATTTTCATAAAAAAAGTATTTTTGAATAAATTATTTGATATGTATTGTAGTTAAAATTAATTTGATATATATATATATATTGAAGCTGGAAAAATAGTACATTATTCTGATTCACCTAGTGCCAATGTCATGAGTACTAGTATGGGTTTGAACCCAATCTTATATTAACTGACGCCCATCTCATAATAGGTGGTAGTATATTTATAATCAATATTATAATCTTTTATCTAATTTATAATATTGATTAATTTATATTTATGATTAAAACTAACCTTCTTTATAATAGTTTATTTTATAATGTGTAAAAATGTATAATATGTTTATTTTATTAAATTGGTTTTGATAAGTAATTGAATCCTAGATATCTATAAAATGTTACAAATATTTTAAATTCTTTTATTAAAGTTCATTTTTCTTAAATTAATCAGTTGTTAACATTTTATATTTATCTTTTGATAAAAGTACATTAAAGGATCAATTATGTAAACAATGTAATATTTTTAAGAAATATTTTGTAAAATTATACTTAAGTTTATGTCAAATATTAAGTTTGAAAGTCATTGTACCAAATTCCTAAAATTTTTCTGAATAAAATTTACATTTTTGTTAATCTAAACCTTAATTAAATAGGCTTTGTTAATACAATGACTGATAAACTTAATATGCTTGTTGCTATTTCTTTTAATTAGCAAATGAACCCTTGGGGCATGTTTAATGCAGGATTATAGATTTTTGGCCCAAGCAGACACCAACCTCAGAGACACGCTTAGAGAAATTGCAATTGGTAGTTGTCAATGTAGATTGAATCCTATAGATAAGGCCAGATCACATAAATAGTAGAAATTATTGAAGAACAGTTTATTGAAGAAAGTTCACTGAAGAGTATTTTAGATTTATAGTACATCATGATTAAAAAAATTATAGGGTGAAAAAATTGGCCATTACTTTCCAGAGCTCTGTTTCCAACAGCTCATCAAATCCATTCCAGTGCTCTCAACATCTAGCCTGAGACTGTACTGTGTCAAGGAAGCATTCTAAATGATCTAACTTTATAACTGCCTGTTTCAAGCCATGGAACATCTTCCAAATCGGTTGAGGTAATCTCCAATTTGCAGCAAGCTACTTATTCTATTTTACCTGTTTTCTAAATCAATATTAATTTATATTATATATATCTGTAATGTTTATGCAACTTAATTTTAAAATTTGTCTTTCAAAATTTTTTCCTTAAATTTAAAATTAACAATTCTTATAAAAATCTCACATTATTTTGATGCGGCAAATTTAGCTTATTTGTTTTTGCTGGTTTATTTATAACATTGACCTACTTAAACTGCCATGTATAAAACTTAATGAGCAACTAACTTTAAACCCTCCCTCTTATTTTCTCCATTTAAAAATTATTACAGGAGACTTATTTCCCTTAAATTAATTAATAGAGAAAGCTCATTTAGTTTTATACCTTTTATATTATAAATTTATTTTAAATGATTGAAATTATTTTAAAAGTTAGATATCTTATTATTATCTCCAACTTAAAAGTGCCCTCATAATTATCTCGGAGTGAATAATTTATTTTTACTAAATTGTTTAATTTGAACTCAGACTTTCATACGACCCACTACTCTCAGTGCCATCTCATATTGCTGACCCACCTGATCACACACATGTTGAAAAGATAAATAATCACCAATATACATATTTCATGCTAAACCAGCATATGAAAGTCTGAGTTCGAAGCCCACATATATTACATATATAAATGCAGATTTAAACCTGTACAATGGATTAAATTGGTTAAGTAAAGTCTATTAAAATTTTTATAAAACAAATGTCTTGAAAGGAAATCATTGAAAACACATTTATCATTGCATTTTATCAGTATATGTTTCATACATATATTTTTTTTATTTGTCAGTAAAATATTAAAATTGTGATGTACAATTTATTATGCTGTATGATGTCAAATTTTACCAGAAGTGAGTTTGATATTCAATGCCCCATCTATGTTAATTAAAAGACAGTTTTATTCTGTAATGATCGATAATGAACTATTTAATAACTTACTAATACATGAAATATTGGGAAAGTGTGGAAAACAATTTATAGTTTAGTTTTAATTCTTGCCTTTCCTTTATATTATATTTTATGGTCCACTTATTAATGGCCTAAGGTTTCTGGGGACTTTCTATTACATCGGGGAGCTGATTATCTAATCAGGAATTAAGTTATTACTTTAGTTAGTGATATACTATCTATCTATATATGTCTAAGGTATTATGACTTTATAGATACAACCATTTGTTTAATATTCTTGCTTTGCTACTTACTTCTCAGGATCTTCGGAAGTTTAAATATGACCAGTCCAATCTTTTACTCTCCCTCAAAGTAGATGTAATTTCCTACTAGTGATCCTTTTCCAGGCATTGCCATTAAGATGTGTATGGGAAGTCCAGCACATCAAATCTATTATCATTATTATTCAGAAACATGTTTTGGCTGGAGGAACAGCATCTCTCATAATCTAGCTGTATTTACTAGGAATTTCCAGTCACCTAGAGGTTAATACCAGACCTCATTTGTTCTTTGGTTGTAATCTATAATATCATACTGCCTTCATCATCTTATATCTTTATTTAGCAAACCTGAAATGCTCTCTGCCATCACCTCTTTCACAAATCAATGTGGTTAATTAGTTAAATCTGATTATTTAATTTAAAATGAATTATTTTGCTTTACACACTCATTATAGACAACTGATTTAAATGTAATAGTATTTTAAATGCACATCTCTCATGTCTTTGTTATATATATATATATATATATATATATATATATATATATATATATATATA
>JAQFVV010012895.1:276293-348862 GCA_028023455.1 Epiperipatus broadwayi
TATAATAGATTTATTTGTAATCTCTTAAAGAGGGCTCATGATATTTTATTGCTGATTGGTTCTGGGCAGACCAATTAACAAACTTTTACTTTGTTATCAAATGCCTTGCATTTAGCCACATCAAAACGAATTCAAGTAGTATAATAACCTAGTTGTATAAACAAAAGCCAACTTAATTTGTATAATGAACTCAATTTCTTAATAAATTCCTATAATATCATTATTTTAAATTAGCTTAGTTTGTCATCACTCTCAATCTCTAATATTAATTACATTAGTTATTTATAATATTTCTTTGATTTAAATTCACTTCTTTGTAATGTTGCCAGAAAGAATTATAATTATTACGGTTCAAACCATTAGTAATCGATATCAAATCACATCTGTACCATTTTGCAATTGTCAGAATTCACTAAATCACTAATTTCTCATATAAACCCTTTATTATTTTAAGTCTCTTTGTGAACCATGACCTCTAGCTGGGACGGAATATAAACTAGGACTGCTCGTGTCATCACAAACATTATCCATTAGGCAGAGAGGTAATAGTTCAGGCAAATAGGTTAGGATTCACCATTCCCCTGACATCTGTATCTTAGGTATGGTTGGATTCAAGGTACTTTTGCTTGGATTATTGGTCTTGTTGAATGAATACATGATTTTGACAGGCACAATAAGTAACTACAATAGTATTTTATTTTTAAAAAGTTGGATTAGTTTGTATACAGTTTTCTTAATATTGATTTGATATCTTTTGTTTTCTTAAGAAATTTATGTAAAACGTTTCCAAAATAAAAATTGAAACATATACATATGTGGAAAAAAGTATTTGCTTTTTGTTTTTAAGTTTCGGTAATATATATATATATTCTGAAAAAAATGTTATATATATATATAATCATTAAACTCAGTCAACACATCAATAATCACAATTTGAAAGGTGGAACCCCCCACCCTTATTTATTGTCCAATATATTTATATAGAGAATAAAGATTATAAAAAAAGAAGTTTAAATAAACCTCCTTAAACAGATAAATATAACATGATCTGAATGCAGACTAATAAATAATCAATTAAAACATTCAAACTTCAATTACGAATTTCAAATTGCACCTGATGTATTATTTATATAATAACTAAACAAAATTTAATATGTAAACTTTAAATAAAACATATCTCACTGCATATGTAATCATGTAATAATGTTCAAGGCTGAATGGGATGGTTTATTGTTATTGATATTGGAATTTTTTAAGTGTTTCCTGATATAAAGGATTAGTTATAAACCCATTAGTCTTGACTATTATTACACGTATTATTTACGTAATATATATATATATTAAATGATTGAAAAGTAAGTTAAGTCTTTGTTTTCTTTTTATTAAATATTTTTTACACATATATAATGTCTTTTAATATCACATTTTTCTTTACACCATTGTCCATTGGGGCTAGGATGCATTAGAACACATAATTCTGGTATTGGACGTATAGATGAGTCGTCTTTGAACACGGAAGTAGGAGAGAAAGCACATTCCGGTCTAAACTGGAAATTTCGGTAAGGTTCCTAACAAATAAATAAATATTAAAATTAAGCCTCAAAGACATTTTTATAGTAAACAAATATTTTTTTAATAATAGTAAAATAGTATTATTATTACATATACTACTACTACCATTACCATTATAATAAAATAATATCTCTACAAATTAATAATGCTATAAAGCGTTAAATAAAATTATTCTTTTTGTCATAAAAACTCTTTTAAGTATTTTATCAGAATAGTTAGTTATAAATTGGATTACAAATTAAAAAAATGAAACGTTGTCTTTGAAATGCACAGAATCCTTATTCTGGGAGGATATGCATTGTGAGAAGTAATTAGTGATAAAATTTCACTATTTTTATTTTTAATAGGAATCTGACTATGGAGGGGGGGGGCGGAAAATTAAGTGACCCTTGTAAAAAAGTTTCTTTATGGTTTTGTAAATACAGTTGTAAAAATAAATACTTAAAAAAAACAAATACTTTTACTATAAAACTTAATTTGGGTTTTTTATTTTATTATTATTTGTAATTGCAATTGTATAAATAAATATGTTCACTTTATATCGAAATTAAACATATCATCAAAGTGTTTTGAAAAATATACTATCCAGTGTAAGAAAATAATGGTATGTTTGCATAAGTGCATCTATAGTATTTTAAATGTATTACTCTTTATTGTCATATATTTCAGTAAAAGCAGGTGTAATGATTTATAATGATTTATAATTTTCTTTATTGTATTTTAGTATTATAGAATTAAGAGTGCTGCAAAATAAAGTATCTGTTTGCTAATTATTATTTGGTCATTTCTTTTACAAAATATATTACCACTAGATAATTTGTAATTAAGAGCAAGCATTAAGTGGCTTATTATAATCTACTTTCATATAAATACATGACAAAAGAGTTAGAAAAAGGTTAAAACAAGTGCTCAATGTGTTTACCTGTCATCTGGGCATGCTAATTATAATTTATGTTTAGCGGGTTATGTTTCTTATAGCTGTGATTTGGTGATCTTCACCTTCTGTATTTGACTTATCTGATTGTCAGGCTGGTGTGTTGCGATATTAAAAGTGCAGCTGGAGTTGATAGAGATTTAATAAAAATAGTTTTAGTTTTGTTTATTCTTTAGTTTCTATTCCTAATTTGTATAATCATAACGAATATTTTATAACGGGTACTGTATTTTACATTATATATATATAACAGAACAAAAATATTGACTTTCACTCCGCAAGAATAAATCTATTGAAGATGTTTTGTATTTAAATTTACCAAAAGCTGTCGTCCTACACTCATTAAAAGATTCAAATCATTTTATCAAATTTATCAAAGGTTTCAGTTTAAGTCAAAATAAAAGACATCAAGCCTTTATGGAGTACAAATTTATATGAAGTTTAAAATGATAGCATCTCCCATTACTGGGAAATCCATGAGAGAATATTCTGCACCATCAGTATTATTAAAGCATATCACGAATAATTTAGTAGAGTATGAACACTTATCTCATTAGCTATTACACAATTTAATTCATTATTTAAATGTTAAGAATTTATGAGAAGAAAGATAGTAGGCTGGTTTAATAAATAACAAAAAATACTTATTATACAATTTATATATATATATTACAAATCGATGTCTGTATTTTTTCAAAATAATATATGTAAATTTATAAATAAATATTAGAAAATGCAGTACTTTAAAAGTTTATAAAAAATATATCTATAAACATCACTTAGAAGCTCTTTCAACTATCCTTGTAGTTTTTGTCAAGTAATAATATGAAAGGTCAACTTTCCATAATTCGTGATGTCAACATTCCCATAATTCTGTGATCTTAACATTTCCTGCCTGCTTATTGATTAAATCTTGCTTGTATTTATATTGAAACTGAAACCTCCAATCCCTTTCTGTTTCACCATCAACCTAATGACCTACTTGTCTGAACTAGTTTCGAACCAATCTTAAATGTAAAAATGTCATATGTAAAAATGTTATATATAAGTCGAGCGGGAAAACTTTGCTATAATGGCTGCTTGAATTGCATCATCCATTTACATACGAAAAACGCTATAATTAGACAGGTTTGATAAAATTATAGCAGAGAAATGCTCATAAACTATTATAAAATGTTTTATTAATTTTCAGTCAATTCTTAATTATATTCGCTATTATATTCGTATGTGGATGGATAAGTTAAACATTGGAATGATATATATATATTTAAGTTTAAATAAAAATAATGTAAATGTTTTTTTTAATATATTTAACGGTTTTCTGATTTAATGTTTTACATATATAATTGAAACTAAAGTATTTTCTTTAAATTTGCTTTTTTTTTAAATAAACAAGTAATATTGTAAAAACAAATATGTTAAAAGTTATTTAGTTCAGTAAAATAAAAATCATCTGTTTGTAATTAAAAATGAGAATTTTGTGTAAACAAGATATCAATTAGTGACGCACCCGGGGTAAAAAGTAAAATCTGTTTACTGATTGATTTTTGTTTGCAACAAAAGACTTTATCATTGAATCAGAATACCGTTCCTTCTGCTAGGCTTTAACATTCTTAACACCTAAAAAGGAATTTAATTAGTGAAATCTGAATCAAATTATATAATTTATATATTTTAATAATTTTTTAAGTAAATTAAATATAACACCTCGGAGACATTATCTGTTGTAGAAATTGAATTATATTATTTTGTTTAATTAAAAGTCAATTGGTCCCGAGGCTTACAAAATTCCAAAAAAGTGTTAAAGTTTGGTAGAAATGTATAAATACACCTTATTTTAAATGGGAAGATAGACTCCATCATGCTTTTGAAGAGCTGTTAAGACCAGAAGTAATAAATCGTTTAATTTTACCATGCCTGAATAAAGTCAGGCAAAATTTTGCTGCTTTCCCATGATGGAACGCCGAGTTCAATCCATCCAATGCTGAAGCAACAACCAACAAGCTTATTCCAAATTAAAAGATGTCATAAGCCGCTGAAAGGGACTTGCCGTCATTCCAACACCATTTTAAATAGTCTTGCAACTGAATAAGAACATGCTCTAAGCCGCCAAAGAACTCACCTTTCATCCCAGCTCGAATCTCTCCAGTCCATCTATAGAACTGTTTTAATATTATTTAAAATCGCAGAGCTCTGTGTGAATTTCAAAAAACAATCATTATTTCTTCAAAAACAGGTTAGCTAACCATATAACTATAATTGTAATTTCTTTCTAAATTGTTTTCCGAATAATATTTAAATTCTATAAAATGAAATACTTTTGCAAATTTCTTTATTAATTCAATATTGTAAACTCTTTCTAAATCGTATTTGAAATCTATAAATGAAATGCTTTTGCTAAATTTCTTTGTTAATTAATATTTTGCTATATAAATTAATCACTGCAGTTATATTTTGCTTTTCTTTTGCTTATTTTAATTATTGTTAATTATGCCTATGTTTCGAAACGGCATGCATTTAATTATAGAATATGTTTTAAAGATATAAATTTAAAATCTCCGTATTATTATTTATATAGTGTCATTTCATGCACTGTTTCGAAACCCAAATTCATATTTTGTCATTTAGTAAATTAATTAATATAAATATAAAATGTGGCTTGTAAATCCAAATTTTCAACCTTTAATTATTATGTTACTAAAGATTAAACTAGCCTGGAGTGTATTCATAAGTATATTTTTTAGTAAAGTATTCGTAAGTCCCTGATTAAATATACTTTTCCCCCTTTTAAAAGTTTAATAGTTATAGATAACTAAAGAGATTGAACGGGATAAAGTAAAGTTTGTATATATATATACATTCCCGTCAGTAGCATATCGTATTTCTCATGCTATAGAAGAGTTGGCTCTTTTGATCAAGCTGATGATCTAGTGTTCATTTAATATATGATATTTAATTTATAATATCCTTCAGCTTGGCGGATGTGGAATTTATTAATATTTTCTCGTTGTGCTGTTCTTTTGATATATATATATAAGATGGAGCCATGGTAAGTCCAGCCCATCTTCTCTTCTGGGTAGTGCTGTAGCTAAGTCTGTGCTATGGGCCAGATTAGCACATAAGTCCCCCGCTTCTTATGAACCAAATAAAGGTTCCCTTTTAGCAGCATGATGATCGGTTATTGGGTAAACCGTTGTTTGTCACAAAAACCCTAAAACTATTCTTCCATCCACAGAGCAACTTTATTGTTATATTTTACTTGTGCCTAGCATATTAGTAAAATCTCTATAGCCAACTCTCCCTCCCTAATAGGCAATATTTGGCATTGAACTGAAGCATTCTTGAAAACCCATTCGATTTTAAGCTATCTGGGATGCTTTATTAAGCCCATAGTTAATATATAAAATTATTATAGTCAGATGTATTATTAAGTTTCACTCCAGAATTGGTTTGATTTCACGTACAATAGCCACACGAACTGATGACGAAAAGGCATAACTGATAAAAGTTAATGTAGTGATTGGTTACATAGTAGGGTATTTGTTTCCATTAAATAATATTGATGCAATTAAATAATAGCCAACATATTAATTATTGTTTAAATGGCCTAGAGTAATGCTACTTTATAAATAAAATGCCTGCGTGCATTTGCCACAACAATTGTCAATAAATATATTTTAATTCATTATATATATCAGTTTCTGTCTCATTTAAATCAATCCAATTTACTAATTGCCCATAGCTATTTCATTAGTAAAACCCCTATTAAATTAATATATTAGATTTTATCTTTGGAATGTCTTTAGTATTTAAGTTGTTTATATAAATGTTTAAGTTCATGAGTCTTTTGTTTTCTCTGATTTGCTAGTGGGCCGGATTAAGAATTAATTCTCATGTGCCATCATTGTTATGTTGTCCATTAGGTGATTGATTTGGGGCTTGGAGAGTGGGTTCGAATCCAGGCTGGTCCCTGACCAAAATCTCGGGCTCAACTGTGTTTGAAGTACATTTTGTGAGTTCCAGCTCGTGTAGATGGATAAACATGTTTTGACTGGCACAATATATTAACATAGCTTCCTTAATTTTTCTTTTATTATTATTTCTTTCAGTTTCCAATATTTTTATGTTACTATAATTAAAATCAAAACCATATATACATGATTTATTATGGTCATAAAAGACAAAAGCTGATCAATTATCATTATTTTTATAATTTTGTTTTGTATTTTAAGCTTTTTTGATAATAACAAGTGCTCTTTGGCTCTTTTTTCCAATGTACACCTCGATTCATCTATATATCCACTGCCACACATACACGTCCATTTGTAAATGATACAATTTTATTTGTCAATAAGGTTTTATCTTTTGAGTTATTTATTAATTTATTTAATGTAGGTGGTGAATAAAATGCAATATCACATATATCTTTATAAATTTTTTAATGAAACTTGCCTGTTGGGAATGTTGACATAATCGAATTATGGAAAAGTTGACCTTACAAATTATTAGTTGACAAAAACTACAAGGATAGTTGAAAGTGCTTCTAAGTGACGTTTACAGATATATTTTATATAAACTTTTAAGTACTGTATTAGCTAATATTTATTTATAAATTTATGCACACATATATATAATATTAAGAAATGATATTGTTATAAAGTATAAATAAATAATGAATACATAAAAATTATGATCCTTCAGATGATCACACTTAAAAAAAGTGTTATCAAAATCTCTGGTTAAAATCCTTTTTGTTAAATGCAATATTTTTCTTTATTTGTTTACTTTATATCATAGAGTCCATTCTAGTACTTAAGATGCTGTAAATCCATCCTTGAAAATTTAGAATAATTAAGTTTTAACCGTTTTAGCAGCTTCAAATTTTAATTTACTAAGACCATATTTTCTTGGATAATATTTCGTCACCTTTCTAATAACACAAATATTCTGTGAGAAAGTATTTTATGTGCAGGCATAATTTAGCATATGTTAAATACAATTCAGAAATGACAGTTCAGATTTGGTCACATATCAGGCCAAAATTTAATAATCCAGGTTAAATTGATCTACATTAAATGGTTCCACACAGTGGACTTAGACATCATGCACCATATAATATTTATTTTTGTTCATAACTTAATAAACACTTAAAAGTATATACAAGCAGCTATCAATGACTGTAACATCAAAAGACAAACTAAAGACATTGAATAGAATATGAGCTTTCAATAAAAAATTTAAATCACATTTTTATTTAAATTGTTATTGTTTAAAAATAAATGAATTGTATTGATCATTTTTGTAATCATTTTTAGGTAATTTTATTAATTACAATAACAAAAAAATTTGTTACAATACAAAAATCCTTTTCATCATTGCAACACTTTAACAAAACAAAACATGGACATTATTTTTTAAAAAAAAATCAGATTTTAATTATTCAAACTTAAATTATTAATCTTTGAACTTTGAATGTTAAATTTAGAGACAATATAATGAAATTTTAAATCAGTGGAATAAAAGAAAATCTCTTTTAAAATTATTCATCTATTTTACTGAACATCTGATTTTAACTTGCAATTCATTATTAATTATTTCAATGGGAATTTCTTTTTATGAGCTACATTGTAATGCACCCAGAATATCTTTTAACTGGTCAATCATTATCAAATTACATGGGGGGTTTGGATACAAGCACACACTTGCGGTTCAGTCAACTTCTCCAAAAAAAAAAAAAAAGTTTAATCATATAAATATTTTCAATTCACAATTCGCATATATATTATAAACCTTATATCCTATACTATCATCTTATCAATCTACCTGCTCCTTGATACTAGTTAAGTTTTTTTGACAAGTTTCAAAGAATGGGAATTGTATGTTCCTGTTCCTTTTTCTATTTTCATTCGTCAATACAAAAGCATTACTGTTATATTGGCAAATGATAATGAACGCCATCATAAATATCTTGAATTTTTTTATAGATATATTTTTCAAAATGCCATATGAGATTAATCCAAATCATAACTTTATCACTAACTATAAGTTTACTGGAAATCTTTTGGTTTAATTTTCTTAGAGTTCTTGCTTTCATTAATCTATGTCTTACTTTGGTCATAATCTACATGGTCATTGCTGGACCTGCATTCTGCAAATCAATCTGAACATTTATTTATAATGTAACTTATGAACAAATATAATTTATAGAATAAATTTATTTTTATAAAAAACAATAAAAAGATTTTTTTTCACTTAAATAAATTATTCATTCACTCTGAATTTATTTTAAATTTGCATTTATTTATCAAACACAAATGATTTTTATAATAACTATTTTATTTCACTTTTACATTGGAATTAATAATACGCTGATGCTTTGCGGTGAAACTTTTCTATATAATAATTTCAGTAGGCTTTTTATATCGTAATTTCTGCAGGCTTAGCGCTTTCAGAGTTTTGTTACTCCATAATCATATCTTCTTTAGATTATTAACATCAATATATGCAAATATACGCAAAACTATCTCCTATATTATCCATTTTTTATTTATTGAGGTCATATCACTGGTGATAAAACAAGCTTCCTTAATTTTTCTCTTGATGTTATTCCTTTCTGTGCATAATACATCAGCCTTGGAGGGTTCAAATCTGTGGTTGAGCTCTTGCTGATGTTCAGCAAAAATGGAAATGCGTTCTTTTTTGGTTGTTGATCGTCCATATGTGAATTTGTGTTGAGCTAATCTATTACCAATTGTGGCATGAGTTTCACCATAATAAACAGCACCACACCCCATTTGAGGGAACACAATTCTATATACTACCTGGGGAGTTGAATTCAATATTTCTTTTATCTTTAATATTATTAAAGAATGACATCAAGAAAAAAATCAAGAAATCTTGTTTTATCACCAGTGATATGAACTCAATAAATAGAAAAGACACTTGTTTTGCCATTTCCAGAAAATGGATAATATAGAAGATAGTTTTGCATATATTTGCAGATAATGATGTTAATAATCTAAAGATGCTATGATTATAGAGTAACAAAACACTGAACGCGCTAAGCTTGCAGAAAGTATGATATAGAAAGCCTACAGAAATTATTATATAGAAAAGTTTCACGGCAACGCATCAGTTATATTATTAAATGATTTGTTTTCTTTATTTATTTATCTGTAGACTATTGGTAGATAATACTAATAGATCTGCATGCCACAATGAATATGTTCATTCTATCATCTTTTATTTATGAAACGTATCTACTGTATAGATATAATATCAAGGAGCAAAGTAATTAACTTTTTAATTATAAAGCTTCCAAATAAAATAAATAATATTAAAAATATTTTATTCTCTAAAAATCTATAATGTAATTAAAAATATTTTCTCATGTAACTAGTCATGACAATATATATATATTCTAATATTTTCACGGATAAATGATGATTTCTTTTTTATTATTATTTTCGGAATATTCCTGTGTGGTAAAATAGCTAAATAGCTGACGTTTCAGTACAATAACAAGTACCTTTTTCAAAGCGTTCTCTTTTTCAATTCATAGGAATGCTATGAGATTTAAAATCATTTTTATCTTTTTGTTTCTTTTCATACATAAATTCTATTGGTTGAGAAGTTTTAAATTTTATTTTGTCTTCCAATAACTTCCTCCAATGTTGTTAATCCTCGTTAATTCACATCTTTCATTTATGCTCTTGGGGCTTTTAAAAATCTCTATAGCTTCTCTTAGCAATCTCTGGTCATATTGTTTTTTTTTTTTTTAAATATTTGTTTTATCAAAATTGATATCATAATTAGTTAATTTTATATATGAATAAATAGTTGATGAATTGGATTTTTCTCTGATTGTCAAAATGTGTTCTTCCTTTCTAATATTTATTCTACAATTACTCTGTCCAATATATGTATGTGAACAGACTCTACATAGAATTTCATATGCACCATGACACTCCAAAAAAATTTGTCTTTAGGAAGTGGAAATACTTCATTAATTTTTTTAAAAGTAGTGTAAACTATGTAAATATTATTATTCTTTAAAATGTTACCAATCTTATCAGTTACTCCTTTTATATATGGCAAATTCGTCTTAATTTCTGATGTATCAAAATCTTTTTATATGTATAAGCCCTATTAATAATGCTGTAATTAAAACTATTATCTAGAAGCATTTTTTAGTAGTAGAAATATCCTGAGGAAAATGACTGTATCAGAAAGTCTCTTAGTTCTATCCAACAATGTCTTTGCCACTGAAAATAGTTGTGCAGGATGGTGATGATTAGAAAAAATATAGATATCTCCTAGTGTGTGATGGTTTTTTTATATATACTATGAGATAACAAACCATCTTCCCTTTCAATTAAAACATCTAAAAAGGTAATTAGTTATTATTTTCTATTTTCATTGTAAATCTGATATTGTTGTGTAAAGAGTTTAAAAAATTAAAAAAGTAATCAAGAGCATGCTTACCATGAGGCCAAACAACAAAGGTATCATCAACATACCTCAGCTATATAGATGGTTTTTTAACTGCTGAAGTCAAAATTTTATTTTCCAAATCCTCTATAAAAGTAGAAGCTAATGCTGGAGAAATTGGTGAACCCATACCTAGACCTGATGTTTTTTTATACATCTGCCCATCAAAAACAAAAAATTTATAGATGAGCAGTGTTCAAACAAAACCACAGCAAAATTATGTAATTGAATAGTTTTTAAAAATTGAGTAGCTTCATTTACAGATATACTAGTAAAAAGTGAAACAATATCAAAACTTATTAAAATATCATTCTTAGTCAATTTAATATCCCGGATAAGTTAAAAAAATGATTGGCATTTTTAACATATGATGCCATTTCTGTTAAATGTGGTTATAAAAAAGAAGTCAAAAAACGAACTAGTGTCTGTGTTGGTGAACCAACTGCACTTACAATTGGTCTCAATAGAATATCTGGTATATGAATTTTTGGTAAATCATATAATTTAGGATAAAAAGATTTTTCCTTGGGAGTAAGCTGGATTATTGTTTCTAAATCTAGATTAGGAGAACATGTAAAAAACCATTGCAGAAACAATGAACTGCAGTCCAAATGTTAAACTTTACAACAAATGCTTATGCAAAAAAATAATTTTTAATATTCTTAGCTAAACTAAATTTTATTTAATCTTGAATATTTAAAAAAAAATAACAATATGCTGATAGATATTTATTCAATTTCTTTCTTTAAAAATTTAAATTATTAACACAGTCTGTATTATTTGATATATATATTTAATTAATAGGTTAAGTAAGTAATACTTAAATTGACATAATATTTAGAAAACAAATCAAAATTAAAATCATAATTAACATGTTAGATTTATTTTAAATATATAAAATAATCACTATGATGAAAGCATTACTTGCTAAGATACAAGAAATATTAAAAAAAAAAAAATTGATACTGTGTGAATGATCATATATATTGATGTTCTTCTGCACATGTATGTTTAATAATCTTTAAGATGTAGATTGCATTCTAGAAATTAACCGAAAGTAGTTTTGCGGATTTAAGGATTGTTTATAATAGTTTAATACCGTTAATTTTATTATTTTTATTATAATTACAATTTTGTTTTAATTAACGGACATTTATGTAAATATATATATATATACCGACACAAAAATATAAAGATAACTCTAAAGTATTACCTACATTGTACTTCATGTTTTTCATTAAACTATTTTAATAGCCAACATGTATTTTGATGATCATATATTCAGTCAGTCTAACATAATAGACAACAGGAATAAAGCAGTCCAGTGATTTTTGAGACCTTTTGTAGGTGTTTAAAACTATATAAAACCTTATTTACATAAAATTTTCTACCAATTCTAACAAACAATAATATTTTATCCAACAATTTTTGTATCTATATAAATAATTGAATTATATACAAGCAAACTTACATTGGATCCATCAGACCATGAACCTGGTTCATTTGAGCTATAAAAATGTAAACCAATCCAAGAATCATAGCTAATTCGATCTAAAACAAATAAATACATATTTTTGTGTTAGGTAATTAACACAAAACACAGATGATAAATAAAAAAAGGAAAAAAAGTTTTCTAAATTAAATTTTTGGAAAGATAAAAGTATGCTGTGGTTAAATAAATAAATATTATTTTGAAAAGGTACAACTTACAAAACAAATGGTACATCCTTTATTTCTAGATTATGGTTTGATTTTTGAGTAGTATCAGTATTTTAAATATTTGTTAATTACAAACCCAAATACAATATATATATATATATATATATATTGTATTTTGAGTAGTATCAGTATTTTAAATATATATATATAATATCTTTACTAACAACAAAATGATATATAACAATAGCTGTAATATAATCATATAATCATCACAAATAAAAATAACATAAAAAAGCTCTTTTCGGCAAATTTTGAAGTTTTGCCCTTTTCAATATGGCTTAATTACAAAAATAACCTATACTGCATACATAGTCACATCTACCGGCTCTATATAAAATTAACACAAGCCTATAATTATACTTAAATATCTTTATAACAACACATATTATACAGCCCTCCATTCATTTTTCATTATCCAATTATTAGTTAAATTAATTGATGTTTTATAAATGTTCATACAATTATTTCTGTTATAATTAATGTAATTGGTTTCATATATTTTCCTTCTATTAATTTCTTTAATATAATTTAATGGACTTATATTCTTAACACAATGTATTCTATGTCCATATTTTAAGTAGTGAACATATAATGCAGATCTGTCATCTCTTCTATTAATAGCATTATTATGTTCTTTAGCCCTTTCTTCTAATTGTTTTGCTGTATGTCCATAATAAACCATAGTGCAAACCCCACAAGTAATTTTATATACTAAACCTTTTTTATATTTTATATCATCTTTTATTTTATAATTCCCTCCTAATATATCAAGAGTTTTACTGTTTGACCATCCTATTTTAATATTTTGATCTATATAATTTTTATTTTTTAATAATGTATTATAAATTTTAGGAACATATAAAAGTTTTACCCATTTTATATTTTCTGGTTCACTATTATTACCAAATTATTTTGTTTATAATTAAAGAATATATTTCTAATGCTTCTAGGGTTATATCCATAACTAGTATATAACTTTATAAATTTCTCTTTTTGGAAAGTAGCTATCTTCCTATCTGTGTTATATTTATCATTTTTGTTTTTAAAATTTTTAATAACTGCCATTTTTTGTATCCATGCCTGTTGCGAATCTATAGAAATTATTTTCCTTAATTTATCTTCTTTAATGAAGTGTTTTAATGTAATTATATTATTATCATCTATCTCTATATTTAAATATTTTATTTTAATATCAATTTCTATAATTGTAAATTTTATATTATCCATATTATTATTAAGTTCATTGTATGTTTTTTATATCTCTTTTATTACCAATTATTAATATATCATCAACATATCTAAAGTAATGTATTATGTCTTGATTTTCTATTCTACTATTAACAATTTTCATTTCCATTTCGTTGATGAATATTGATGACATTAATCCACTAATTGCACACCCCATTACCCACCCCTTATGTATACTCCAATATTCATTATTATATTTAAAATACAAACTATTATGTATTAAAATTAAACATTCTATAATATTAATTATCTCTATATCATTAATATGCATATATAATTTCTGTATTAATATTTTTATACTTTTGGTTCTTGGAATGCTAGGATACATCTTTTCAATATCCATTACAAATATACTTTGGTTTCTATTCAATTTTGTCATATTTAACTTATTTATAATAGCCTCTGTATTTTTAATGCAAAACTCCCCATAACCAATAATATTTACTATCCACTTATTTAAATACTTACAAAATTTTTGCAGAATAAAATTAGTAAAATTAAATAATAATCTCAATGGATTATTTTCTTTATGAGTTTTTATCTTAGTAAATAAATATGGGTTCTCATAAGAAGAAGGATATAAATATTTATATTGATATGTATTAATAATTTTTTTCCCTTCCATCTTTTGTAATAATTTTATATATTTTTTTTTATCATGTTAATAGGATCTTTTGATAATCTTTTATATCCTTCTTTTTTATTTCACACTCTATCCTATCTATATAATCCTTAGAATATAATACCACAAATCTACTACTTTTATCCTCTTTATATATTGTTATGTTTTCATTTTTACATATATTTCTTATTTCTTTAGTAATCCTTCTATATTTATATTCTTGCTTAGAAGTTTTTATATCATATAATTGTTTATTCAATAAATAATTTAATGTCTTCTTATCTTCCATAGAAATATTCACCAGCTCTATATCTGTAGTTATTTTCTTTTTAATATCATTATCCACAAATGGTATGAAAGACGGACTTTTACTTAATAAAATATTTTGTTCTATAGAAAATTTATATCTTGTTAAATTTATGAAATTATCCATAATCTCCTTGTTATAATTAATATATTCATAACAAATTTTATCATTTATATCCATAGATAAACCTTTAGACCAATATTTCTTACACATCCATTTCCATTTTTTATTATATTTAATATATATTCTTTGACTCCATTTAATTCTATAGTTGTATAAAAAAACTGTAAATTTATCCCACGCATTTATTTTCCGTAATAATGATTTTATAACTTTCCTTAAACATTTAAATTTATCAATACTACCATTTAATGTATTATATTTTTCATTTATAAAAGTTTTTAAAATATAATTCTCTAACTTTTGTTTTAATTTCCAGTTATTTGATATCTTTTTATTATTTTTAATATAAATGTTACAAGCCTTAGGAACAACGTTGTAAGCTTTGCAATTATTTAAATAGGTTAATTGTCTTTAATTTCCTCTATAAGTAAACACAGTCTAGTCAATTCTTTTACTTTCCCCACCTCCTTTAAATCAAGCTTGTTCTTCATATATATCCATAAATGCTCCATGACGCAATATAGTAAAATAGATTAACAAATTCTTAAACGTTATTATTCGAACATCTAAAATACAAGGAATAAATCCTTTATGTTGCTTTTTCAAATCAAAAATAAATCATATATATATATAATAAAATATCTTTACTAACAACAAAATGATATATAAAAATAGCTGTAATATAGTCATATAATCATCACAAATAAAAATAACATATATATATATTGTGACCTTTTATTTAGGTCCCTGTATTAAATAATCCAAAATTTTAAATCATAAAAATATATTTGGCATTAAAATCTTAACAAGTGGATTTAAATAAAGACTGTTCTGGATGCTCTAGGAAATCTGCTTGAGTGGAGAAGAGGTTTCAAACCCAGTATAGGCTTTAATTAGGGTTATAATAACAATTTAAAAGTATTGTTATTAATGGGGAGATAGATATATTATTATTTTATTATTGTTGAATAGCAATTGAAATAAATAAATAAATAAATAAATTAAATTTGTAAATCTTGTAAAATGAATTGTTATCGTTAATCCTTAAGCATATTTTTTTGTAGTGAATTGAATGAGAGTCAACAGACTTCAACTCTAATTGTATAAAATAAGGAATAAAAAGCTGAACAATCAGAAAAAATTGGAATCTATTTGAATGGAATTATAAAATATTGTTTCTTTAAAATGAATGAATAGAAATCTAAAAAACCTTGCTATAATTTCAATACTGTTTTGTGTTGATTGATGGTTCCTGAAAGTCATACTGCAAAAGAAGAAATGGTTACTATCTGGATAATAAGTTACTTCAAACCCAGAACAATTTTAAAAAAAATGTAAGAAATTATTTTTATTTTATTGATATTGGTTAATTTTCAGATTTTAAAATGATGCATAAATTATTTGGACTTAAAAGAAAAAGTTGACAATGTTGATTTTCATGCTATATTTATTATTAAGTAAAAAAATGTGCTTATTTATAAATGATAATTTCAATAAAATAATTAGAAATAATTTTAAAGAAAGATTTCAGAAGATATTATAAACAAACTCAAAAGTCATTTTTATATCATATAATTTTAATAAAGTTAAAAGAAGATTATGTAATTTTGTTCTCTATTCTTTCTTCATAAATAAAAACTCATCTGCCGGGTCATTTTAGCGTGAACTTATTGCCTTGTTATATTAGCATCTAACAGATTATATATATATATATATGCATATATTTAGGAATGTATATATATATATATATATATGCATTATTTAGGAATGTTTACTCATTATAATATCAGTTCTTATCATTTTAACTGAAAAGGATGAAATGGACTTTCATTGATAGGATAAAATCTAATGAAAGAAAATGTTTGTTTATTATTTTTTTTACTATTGCTATGTTAGTTTATAATACTTCAAGAGTCATTTGGGAATTTTTTTATATATATGTTTATTGTGGTATATGGTCTAAAATATATTTAGTCAAAGGGATATAAAAATGTATAAAGATACATACATTTATTATTACACACATTTTGGCTATTTTCCAAGTAAGGGAAAACATAATATTAAATGTCATTTATCTGAAGAGAGAGAGAAATATTTATCTCTCGCATTTTAAAACCGATTTTAGTGTATTTTATTAAAGGGTGAACATACAGACATTTTTGTCAAAGATATACTATAATGACCCAATTATTTTCTTATATAAAAGAAAAATTGATTCAAACCTTTTTTATTTCTTAACTTTGCATAGAAATGAACATGTCCACTTTGAATACAAATGCAGGTTGATCTTTGTTGTTTACATGCATAGTACTTGCTATAACAAAAGTATAGTTGGTTATTTTAAAATAATTAATGATTCATTTGGCATATATTTTGGTTTGTCTGTTAATACATTCATAGTTTCTGCATCATGAAATGGAATATTTATATTTCCACTTTATTGTTGGTGTTGTTTTACCTTGCTATGGTACTGAGAATGATTTGTGATAACTTTTAGCTGCTAAGTATATGCTACATATAATGGCATCAAATAGATTAATATTAATATTGAGAATGGGCTGATGGAGAATCACTATTGCTGATTATATGAAAGGATAGTATGGTAGAGGCTGAGTAATAATGTGTAGTTAGCATAATGAATCCCAAAAGAGGATATTCTTGGTCTGAATTCTATTTTCCTGTGATGAGAGTAAACTCACACTTGCATACCTATAGAGAGGTATTAGAATTAGCCATATTATAATACAACTATCATGTTTTATAGAGTCTCCCTTTTTATTGTTTAATCCCTCATGATGTTAGAGAGTTAGTTTTCTAACATGTATGGAGAAGTTCAGTATTTCAAAATCCAATAGCATGGATAAGATGATGTTAGATTAAGGAACAGTGATCTATCTATAGTGTTTGCCTAATTATAATAGTGTTTTATGATGTTGTAGGATCTTCATCAGTTTATAAACAGTCCAAACCCAAAACCTATATGTAATTGTAGAACTTATAAATGTAAGAGCAAGAGGTGCATGTGGGCAGTGTGGATTTATCTTCATTAAGTAGTGATTCACCAATGGATTGGTAACATCAGTTAATTATTAAAATTATAGCATTGTGGACATAGGCAATGTTTTAGTGACATGTGTGCATTTGACTTTTGATGTCTGTTCTTACACTTATACACTAAACCTATTCATCTCAAATTTTAATCAATTATTAATTGCACAGAATATGATAATTGCCTTTATAATATTCTGATAAAAGAAATGGCTTTAGTATAATGCACTACTTTATAACTTTTGAATTCTAGATTTAAAATTGGTACATACCTTAAAGTCCTAAATGCACTGTTGTTTTTGTAATTTAAGTGCTAGTTCAGCTTAAATAAGGGTTTCTTTATCTTATTTTTTAAGATAGGCTAAACAGTAATAAGTGATACTTTGAATTTCATTGTATAAGCTGATTGTATCATTTGCTGAGTATATGGTCAATGTGATACCAAGTGTTTGCCATCCTGGAGTTTAATTTGATGTATTGGTTTTATTTCAGACAATGTGTCTGAAAGAAATATTTGTAAATATTGTAAATAAATCTTGTTGTGTTTAAAAAAATTATTTAATGGCCTGTAGTCTTATTGCTAATCACCATACACACTATTATTGTTGTTACTATCGACATATCAGAGGATTATATATTGAAATCATCATCGACTAATATAATACATTTCACTATTGGTTAAGATACCAAGATAATTTTGGTTAAGCCCAATCGCTTAAGAGTACATTTAATGCATCATCACACAATAATCAAAATGTTAATAACTTACAGTACATATTATTTTAAGTAATATATTAAAAGATAAACATAATATTGATTTAATCGGTTTAGTTGAACCCACAGAGCTATCGTTCACTGATCTTAATCACATGGTTTATAATTATTTGAGAAAAGGAATTTGGTAAGTTATTGTGTTTATTTATTAAAAAGTTATTCCTATTTCTTAAATATTAAAGTTATAAGAGTTATTAAGTTCATAAAGTTTATGTGTAACTGTTAAATATAGTTGTTAATTGGAGTTTATATTGAGAGCTGTTTTATGCATTCTATTCGGGTAGTGGTAAAATGCCTCTCACTGATGCAAGTATATTTTGTATAATAATCATTGAGTGTTTGAACCCTGAGAAAAATTAGTTGTTAAGTTTCAAGTTAGAATTTAAAAATTTGTAGTAAATTTTATAGCTGGTTATTTATGATAGTTGGACTTGAATTAGATTACTTTCACTGTTTTATGAAAGTCAACTAAACTTTAAGGTATAAATTACTTCTTGTGTCATAAAATGTATAACTTGTTTTAACTTCATGATAAATATTCTGGTTGTGTCAAGCTTGGAATCCCTATTTTTCTTTAGCTTAAAATTTCAGTCTCCATCATCACATTGTTCTTCAATTTCATCTTGATCATTCTTTCATTTATTCATTCTCATTTGATTATAATTCATTATCATATTTGATTAATCATACATTAACTTTTATTCTTTTATCATCTTAACTATTCATTAACTCTTATTCTATCATTACCTTAATCATTCATTATTCCCATACATCTTCGTTCTTTTCTCTTCATTCTTAGACTTATTTCATTCTACTATTTAATTATTACTTCTTTTCAGCATCCATTTAATCATCTACATCATAATTTACTTATCATTTCATTTATAACTTTAATTTCATAATCATTCCAGAGATATAATTATTAGTTATTTATTAGTTTTCTGAATATCAAATTTAACTCATCACATTTTGTTTGTGTGGATTTTAAAGCTGGTTTGACCAGAAGTTATTATCTTTATTAATCACCTTGTGATCTTCTTTAGATCAATATTTTCATGCTAGTTTTATTTGAGACAGGAATCATTTCATTAGTTTAACCTTTTTGTTTCTTTATGCTTATATTCTTGATAATGAGAGTATGATAGGTTACAAAGGGCAGATTTGGTGCCATGAAAATATGCGGCCAGATTCATATATATGATTCCAGCATTTAAAGGGCAGGTCATAAAGGCAGATTATAGTGCCAAACATGAGTCTAGATTAGTTGATAATCATATGAGGTCACAATATATATATATATATATATATATATATATATATATATATATATATATAAGAATATATATATATATATTCTTGCAATAAATATATATATATATATTAAATAGACCAAGACATATTTGTATTCGACAAGTATATATTAATATAAACACAAACCAATATTTATATTTTCCAAATGTTCAAATTAAAAAAAAAATAATAAAAGTATATTATATACAGCAAATATATGAATTGTTATTTATGTTTTGGCATAAGAGTTATTATATAAAGTTAAAATGAAAATAGATAAGTAAATAATTGACTGGTAAAATATTGTAAATTAATAAAATAGATAATAGATAACAGATATGCTCTTAAAGCTAAGTTAATCGATTAAATATCATTAAATCAAAAGAAATCATCAAAATTTACTCCACTATATTATAAAAGGTTTATATATTATATCCACTTTTGGACTATACTTATTTCTACAAGCATTGAATACTCTTTTTTATTATTTACAACGAGGCTCACTCAGGCCTATAAATATAACATATCTTTGACTATTCAGTCATTTAGTGCTAACTTATAACTTAATATGAATATGGAACTTATTTCACCTCATTTTGTTATTTGTTATCTTATATATGTACACACACAAAAATATATATATAAATATAATGACGATTTCTAATTGATAAGTAACCTTCAATAATCAACTCAATCTATGATCCATCCCTAAGAACATATCTAATTATCAAATAAATAAATACATAATATTTAAAAAAAAGTTATATAAATAATAAAACTTTTGATAATACAATTTGCAAATATAAATTTTACTTATTAAAATATATATATAATAACCCATATGCAATTTAAACTTAGAGCTTTACTTAAAAATTTCTAATACTTAAATGTTAATTTTGACATTTATTAAATGTTTTTTTTAAACAAGATGCTTAAATAGAACAGAATTATACTTATAAAAACGTTTCATTTTTCTAATTAAAAAAAAAATATCGATCTCAAAATATATATATATAAACATATCATTTACATTAATAAAGTTATTTATTCTTTTTTCAAAGTTCAACTTGTTCCATTGTTTTATTCCTTTATATTTCTTTAATATTTGAATGCATTCTAGCCAAGGTTAAATTTTGAAGAAAATATCACATTAGAGAAAATTGTCAATTTGTAGATGCATGTATATTTTTATTTTTTTTAAAATTTCTTTCCTTAAAAAAATTGAAATGTTGAATCCAATATATTGACTAATTTTAGTTGCTTCCAAATTGTTACTAAATTTACCATTATAGATTTCTAGATAGCTATATCAAATTTCAGCTTAAGATGAGGTGAAATTCATGTCGTGTTTTTGCTTAGTTTTTCTTATTAAATTGATCTGGGATAAAAGAAAAAAAAGATGCAGCTCCTGAACTACAATAATATATTATTGACCCCCCCCCATTATTGACATGTTTACATACAACACATTATCCAATTATCTTGACAAATGAAGATACCGAATATAAAAGTACAATTAGCTTTTTCTCCTTCAGTTACTTTTAATAACTATCTTAATAATGGCTTCTTTTTCTGTTATTGTTGTTGTTTTCATGTGCCACAGAATATGCAGTTTTGAAAACCATTGTTACATATGTTTTTTTAAACAATTAACATTCAAAAAAATAAAAATATCAATCATATAAAAAAAATATTAAATCGAAAATTTATTTGCAGGCTTTAAAATATATATATACATACATAATAACATTGCATTTTTTAATAATCACTACAAATAAAATAATCTTTTTTATAATCAACAATTTATGTGTCTCTATTTATTTATAATAATTAGAACATGTCACTATCACTATTAAAAATCTCACCATTAAGAATAATAATAATAACAACAATTAAAGCCATGTACCATTAACAAATAAACAAAATAATAAATCTAAACAACAATAACTATAACTAATAAGCATAAACAATAATAATACTCAATATATAAATATCAAATCAAAGAGATTTTTTTAAAACCAACAAATGACTTTTAAAATAAAGGTAGATTTATTGATCTTTTACAATATATATATATATATATAACTTCATGAAAAACCATTAAAATTTGTTTATTACAATATATATATATATATATGCATTGTACTCTTTTTATTAAGTCTCAATAGGTTTTAAAAGCCAATTTCTTAAAAAAAAATTTAAAAGAAATCTAAGTATTGTGTTATAATAATATTGATAGGGTTCTAAAACTTTGTTGAGAAAAATTTAAAAGTTATAAAATATTTAAAAGTTATTATAATATGTTAAATAATATATTATAAAAGTTAAATAATGTAATTTGATATGGATGGGAGAACTGGCCATATTTATAATAGTTTAAAATTATGTAGTAAAGGCCTCATTAAACAAACTTTTGTAAACTAAATTTTAAATAATGTTTAATATTTAAGTAAGTTATTAAATGTATTTTATAAAATTAGATTTAAATTTATATAAATTTATTTATTAAAGTTTTATATTTTATAGTGTATTACATGAATTAATTTTAGTTATGTTATAAAGTGTCAAAATTTATTATTCCAAATTTTTATTATTTTATTAATATTTTTCTTTAATATAATGTTTTTTGTAATTAAATATTTAATTTAGTTGTTTGCAGACAGTCAATTTAAAAATTGCAACATATTTATGTGGAATAAATAAGTCACATGATTGATATGTGTGTGTAATGCATACATAAATTTAGTGAAAGTTTTAAATTATTTTATAAAATTGTTACTAAAATTGATGCATTTGTACATGATAAAAAATAAATGTAGAATATTATTTAACTCGTTTTTAAGATATTTTAAATTAATAAAGATAAACTAAAAAATAGATACATTTTTATTAAATATTTGTTAACTTAGTAAAAAATTATTAAAATATGTCATTTTAAAATGTTTTGTTGGTTTGAATATAATTATAAAATTAATTAAGAATTAAATATTTTTTATAATATTAAATAAAAATGATGACTCATTATTTTGTTTCTGAAATTTTAAAAGCATAAAAATTGACAAAGATGTAAATTAGTTTGTAAGCTGAGGGTCAAGTAACCAATCAAATGATAATTAGAGTAGGTATTTAAATAGGTGCTCACACTTCTTTATTAGCATTCTTTGCTACTTCTTTATTGTTCTTTTATTATTTACTTTTCTAATTATTAATTATTTTAAAGTAGTACCCAGTATAGTACTACAAGTCAATAATATATTGCTTAAATAATCAATTAGTTTCAATTTTTAAATGTTATTATTTTTAAAAAGTCTAAAGAATTATAATATTATTAAGTTAGACTAAGAATGTTTCCCTAAACCCAATTAGTTTCCTACTAGTATATCTATTCAGGACTTAATTCAAGTTCATTATAACTAATGGAGCATAAACCGGAAATAATGTGCTGGGGAGGTTAACGATGAAAAAATGGATAAAAGAGGATAATATTCTTATGCTATCTAAAAACTATTATAATTATTTATGTAAAGTACTTCTGAATTTTAAGTGAATATTGTTTAGAAATATCACTCGGAGTTTTAATATGTTTGTGAGTAATATTTTAAAAACTTTGAAAAGATATTATTCAGATAAAAAAAAGAATGCCTGAAAAAGGACTGAAACTGAGTTTTTTCTGTAAATTTATAAAAATATTCAAGAGTAAGTTATAGCATAAAAATATCATTCTTTTATTTATACTATTGACTGTATATTTTTTAGAAAAACTGCAGCAATTTTAAAAGAGATATTTACTTAAAAGTAATTATAAACTTTCGGAACATTAAGAAAAATAAAAGACAAATGTCCTTATGAATATAATTGCTTTAATAAGTTTATTTTTAAAATATGTGAATATTTTGATATAAAAAAGGTAAGCTTGTATTTCTTAACTATATTGTAAAAAGAAGAGAATGGATAATAGAAATATATTATCATAACTAAATAAATAACCTTTGAAATATTCAAATATAAATTCATCTATTACTATATATCTGCATTATGAAATAATATTTTAAAAAAATAAAAATGCCTATTTATGCTAGTGTGCAAACTTATTTTAAATGGCTGAGGATGATGCTCTTTTGTGCCAATGGAATTCATGTGAACAATGTGATGGAACTTATCTAAAGAAACAATTTTAAAAGTGATATCACATTAATAAATGTTATCTTGTGAAAGTAACAGATAAAAGATTGTTTTAAGGATTTTCAAAAACAGAATATTCTATGTTTGAAAAATCAACTACTCTTCTTATTTTTTTCTATTGTTATTTGTACTATGAGGGAAAGGGGGAACTTTGTGCAAGAAAAGCTTCAGACAATACTCACTGCATAACAAGCAGGGAGGTTCCCATTTGAAGCATTAAACTGTATTGAAGAACAGTTAGTTGAACTTTATTGAGAGTCAGCCATGACTTGGATTTAGGCTAATTTATTTTTATTATTTTAAATATACTAACTTTAGTATTAGAATTTATTGTATAAGATAGAAAGGTTACATTTTAAATATTTTAAATTATTTTATCTTTATTAATTTTTTGAAAAAAAAAATTTTAACATTTTTTTGAAAAAATTTTGAAAATATTTTAAAGTATAATAGTTGGTGCAATTTTAATTAATATTTTATATGTTGAATTGGACCGGAAAATGTCAAAATAGTGATTTAGAAATCATAAAGTGACTAGGTAATTTAAAATTGTTTAATTATCATATGATGTACTTTATATATATATATATATATTTAGAATTGCTTGGATTTTTTTTTAATAATATATTTTATTTGTTATATGAATGTGAACTTAAGGGCATGTGCGCTAATAACACATATAGATTTTTTTATTATTACGAGATATAAGCTATGAGTAAAAAAAAGATATACATACATTTTTCTTTCTCACATTACAAAGTTTAACCCTTAAACCACTAATTATATTATTGGTTGTATGAGGTAAAAATCAAATCTTTTAATTGGCCAACTCACAAACTGAAGACAAAGTCTATTGTTAAAACATATTCGCCTATAATATTAAATTCAACTCAGATACATTTATAAAAAGTATATTGCTAATTTTTCAGGTTATGAAAGAGAACGAAAGTTGTTTCAAAAATAAATTGCTATTTATTTATTATAAAATATATTCAATTTCGGCAAATATAAAGCGAATGTCTAAACAAAAAAGTGCTGATGCAAACACTTTTTTTCAATGTTACGTTATGGAAAAGTAAAGATTTCTTTTTGCTAAATCTTAAATATTTTTACTAAAATCTTCAATATTTTTCGAAAATAATTTAGTTTTTTTAGTATATTTTTTAAAAACTATTTTAATTTCTCAAATTATATATTTTTAATACTTAAATTGCATTCGAAATGAAAATCTCAGCATTTTTTTTTATTTTCTTTGATCAGGCGGTTTCTTTGTTCTTTCCAGCCAATCAGAATGTCTTTTTCGGCTGAGAGCTGGCTGACAGCCAATCACCGACAACGTTCTTTCTTTGTTTAGTTTTAAATGCGTTTTTTTTTACTTGTAAAATAATTCAGAAGAGGGCACCATCTTACAGAACTTTTAAAAACCTAATCAATAACTGTCAAATGAATATTCTAGCATTAGAACTAGCAGAGTTAGAGTGACGTCAGATGTCGACGAAAGACCTCATAAGAGGCGGGAAAAGGGTTAATATAATTTACTGAAGCTCATAATTTTATATGATTCTTTACTGAATGAACTACACATTATTTAAATATTTGAATATTGATTTTAATGTTTTAAAATCAAGGTCATTTGTATTTTTGTTGCTAAGTTTTAAGTGCATAAAACTTTTTCTTATAGTACTTCTGGATTGATAATGTTATATGGTAACTTTCTTTGGTATTCGAAATATTGCTAGTTATTTTACGATCTGGATTTTTAAATCTATTTTGAAGTTCTAATTGATAGCGATGGGGAAGTATAAAATAATGAAATCCTGTATGTCTTATTTGCAGGGTATGTTAAGAAGATAGAAAAGTAGCCTATATTTTATCATAGTAGTTTTATGCAAGTACAGTTAACATAGCCCTATGTCTTGTATGTATTTTCTATGGACATTGTTTGATATTTTTGTATTTTAAACATTCAATAATTGCTGAATAAATAGCTTAGACATTATTTCTGAAGGTATTGGACAAAAGAACTTATACCAATCTTTTCACACTGTTTCTTTGATTGATAAAAAATCAAGTCAGATGACCTAATTTTAATAAAGCTCGTATTTACAAATGTTATATATAGAGTAAGTTAAAAACAAACTCTGAACAAGCTTCAAAAATACTCTCAACCTCAGACCGTGGTTTTTGCCTCTAGCATCATCAGGAAGGTGCTAGGGAATAAAAATACTAGAACTAGTCTAGCATTTTATCAATGCCTAACTATTGAGAAGAAAATCTGAAACTTTCAGACATTTAAATGTCCAAAAATCCAGCTATCTAACTCAAATAGCAGTATGGGACTGAACCAAATTCAGATACACCATATATTAATAGCTCTAGCAATATAAAATTAAAGCCTTAATAGCAAAAAACTAAAATTAAATTGATAAAAAATCAAGTCAGATGACCTAATTTTAATAAAGCTCGTATTTTCAAATGTTATATATAGATTTTCTTCTCAATAGTTAGGCATTAATAAAATGCTAGACTAGTTCTAGTATTTTTATTCCCTAGCACCTCACTGATGATGCTAGAGGCAAAAACCGTGGTCTGAGGTTGAGGGTATTTTTGAAGCTTGTTAAGAGTTTGTTTTTAACTTACTCTATATATAACATTTGTAAATACGAGCTTTATTAAAATTAGGTCATCTGACTTGATTTTTTATCAATTTAATTTTAGTTTTTTGCTATTAAGGCTTTGGCAATTTTATATTGCTAGAGCTATTAATATATGGTGTATCTGAATTTGGTTCAGTCCCATACTGCTATTTGAGTTAAATAGCTGGATTTTTGGACATTTAAATGTCTGAAAGTTTCAGATTTTCTTCTCAATAGTTAGGCATTGATAAAATGCTAGACTAGTTCTAGTATTTTTATTCCCTAGCACCTCCCTGATGATGCTAGAGGCAGAAACTGCAGTCTGAGGTTGAGGGTATTTTTGAAGCTTGTTAAGAGTTTGTTTTTAACTTACTCTATATATAACACACTGTTTCTATATGGATTATTAAATATATTTTTATACTAATGAGTCTTTATTCTAGTGATTCCTTCGTGTCCTATGCATCATATCGCTATCTTGATTTCAATAGTTATTACATCGTGTAGCATAGTATTTTTACGAAAGAATAATAATAAATAATTTTGAATTGATGTATTGTTTTATTCAAAGAAAAATAAGATCGGGTTTTTTTGTTTGGATTAAGATGAAATACAAATGATATTGAATGTAAATGTTGATAGGAAAGCAATAAAGAATCATAGTTACTTATTTTATCAAAAAAATCCCAACTATTCATGTTATTTTAATAGTTTTGATATATTTTTGATTTTCCATAAATCAATGTATATTTTAAAAGATGAAACATCAAAATGAAATATAAAGTGTGACAATGCTTATATTTTATGAAGATTTTTTATATATATTTAAAAAAAAAACATGAAACACATATACGAATTTTGAGAGTGTTGCCAAGCAACTATTTTGTTAAATTCAGATTTTATTTACTGAATGAATCTTAAATTATATTTTTAATGAATATTATTCTAAGTATTTTTTTATTATTTACATTTACTAAAATCATATTGTTTATTCATTTAAACAGTAAATGATTTCATTAGATTATAAGGTGTATGTCTAGATTAACATATTATTTTATAACATGTATGATAAATAATCTATAAGTCAGAGGGAAGGCTTATTACTTTCTGATTTTATATAATAGAAATATGTAATTCAATTTTTCTTTTAGTTTAAGACATTTTTTGTTAGATTTTATTTAGTAAAACTTTGTAAATATTGTATATAGTTTTGTTTAATGTAAAGTGGAATAAAATTGTTAAACTTGTTGTTATAAATCTCTGTATTATGTTGATTGATTTATTCGCATAAATACATGATTAAGAAAATCCAAGATAAATATATAATATATTTGCACAGTATAAATAAAATTATTCATTTTAATAAATAATAATTAGTCAGAGTATGATATTTAAGTAAATTTTATTTTTACAATAATATTATTATATTCATAATTAATCACGTAATTTGTTGCATAAAATTTAATATTCTTGTTGCCACATATTGTTCAGATTATATCATATTTTAATATGCCACATGAGAAATAGAAGAATTATATTATTATTATTATTATTATTATTATTATTATTATTATTATTATTATTATTATTATTATTATTATTATTATTATTTCATCAAGACGAAAGTATAGGGATTTGAAATATTTTTATAAAATTATTAATAAACAAGTTATTTTATCAGATATAGTTTCAACTATCTCAATTAGGTCTTTGAGTTATTATACTAGGTCTACTTGTGTATATCAGATTCAAACATGTCGTTCTAATATTCTTAAATTTTCTCTTTTATTTAGGTTACACTCTTTATATAATCAGATTGGGAGTAACCTTAATCCGTGTGACATTGATTATAAGAAATTTTGTAATCTTATTAAACTGAAATGTTATGTTTGATTTTGTCTTTTAAATTTTACTTTATTATGTATACATTTATATTTTCATTTTATGCTACATGTTTTATTTTCACTTTTATTGTATGTGCAAACTGTAATTGGCTTTATGCTGTTGTTTAGCACTTAAATAAATGAATTGAATTATTATTATTATTATTATTATTATTATTATTATTATTATTATTATTATTATTATTATTATTATTATTATTATTATTATTATTATTATTATTATTATTATTATTATTATTATTATCATCATCATCATTATTATTATTATTATTATTATTATTATTATTATTATTATTACATTAAATAAATAAAGAATTGAATTGAATTATTATTATTAAGGTGTAGTTAGAAATGATACAAAATCCCTTATCATATTTGACTAGAGGAGGTTATAAATTAATTAGATTTGTTTCAAAAATTTGAAATAATATAATTATATTTTAGTAAGAGAGATTAGAATTTATTTTAGTTATATAATACTAAATTGCTTATTATTTTCTAAAGTCTTAAGAATGCTATGTTTTATATATTATTTGAAATAAAAGGGGAGATAGTATTCTTATGCCAATAAAATTATATCCTGTGGGGTATAGGCTCAATGTAATTTTACTGCTTTACCTTCACTAAATTGTCTCATGATTTTATTATTGATTTAATTTTCATAAAATCGAACCATATATATAATGTATGTATTGCCATTCAGATTTGACAGTTGTTGTTTGACTATACCTTCCTCTAGGCTGACTGTTGATAATCAAATCTCCATCCATAATAACAGCAATCTGATTTAGTAACCATTTTTTTATATTGGTCTGTTCTCACCAAAGGACTATATTATCTTTTTGTACATAGTAATAAATATTTATTATAATCAAGGTAAAATGGAATTTTGATTAGTTCATTTATGTGAAGATAAGGTAAGGTAAACATTACCTCTTCTGACTAAAATTAGTCCTGGAGAATTCTGTCATTCAGACGTTTTGATGGCCATTTTTGCCACTTTTTGATCTCATCAGGTTTGGTAACTTCATCATCAGGTCCACTGTTTTTATTTATAGATCTGGAAACATTTAATTTTGTAGAATCATCACTGTTGGTAGACTCATTATGGTTGGATAGTGGCTCTTTATTAATGAGTGGCGATTCTACACTAATGGCTAATGATTCTTCCCTGATGGCTAGTGATGTATAGTTCAATCATAGCTGTTTTCTATGTTAATGATGGTGTTTCTATCTGTATTTTAGACCATCACTCATTGTAATCCTTGTACTTTGATCACAATTGCTCAATTGTATTTGGTGGTTCCCTTAAATATAAGATGTAAATAATGTATTTAGGGTTCAAACTCGTTTTATTAACAACTACTAAGTATACCATTTTTGAATTTATTTTTGTGAGCTGTTTCATGTTAGTCACTGCAAAACCTAAGTGTTTAAATCAGTCACAGTCTAATAAATTGTGACACTCATCTGATAATAACACCAAAGGCAGATATATGTTTTAGTCATAATAACTTGAACTCTTTTTTGATCCAAGAATGGTATTTCATTGCATTGATAGTCAGTTATTGTTTGTTGCTAGTATGTCACTGATGTTTATTTTTCCTATTAATGATAGTCAATGCATTTTTGACACAATGGACACAACAGGACCTTCCATCATTTAATGGAAAGTCATTAATAATAATTTTGGGCTTGAAAGTTAAATCAAAGACTTTAATATTGTTTATGCAAGCCTTGATGTAGTTTTATTTTAGAATACTTTTTTGGCTTTTTGGAGTAGACTTTTCTATTCTATCATTAACATCTTATTTTTTCTTTTGAAAGCAAGAACTTTTAGTGTGACTGACATACTTGCAAGCTCTACAGACTATATCCTACGTAGATATTCAGTATATACGTGTATTGATTCATAACATCTACAATGTTTTTATTTACTAATTTACTCTAGCAATTTCTTTACTCGTCAGCAGTACAGTTGTTAAAACCAGTTTTTTGACTGATAATTTTAATGTTGTAGTCCATTTTTTTCAATGGAGTTGCATGATTCACTATCAACTTCACTAGAGTCATTTGAAAGATAATTGAATCAAAAGTAATATCAGTGGCTATTAGTGAATTAATTCTAAGATTGTGGTTTTTGTTTCTCTCTCAGAGCAGTATTGAGGAAGTCTTTAAAAATCATATTTCAAGATGAGCTTTCAGAATTATACAACAAAATCTTTCACTTTCTCTCCCACCTTTTGGATACAGAGATTGAAGTGATATCTCTGCATTATCATTAAATATTTTCTGCAGAAAACGTTTATCAGTTAGAGATAATTTGTTATCAAAATCAAGATCAGCCTGAAGCATAGTGGCTATGACTGCTTGTAAAATTTTGTATGTCTGAGATCCAATGACCAAGACCAATGTGACTAATTTTAAGTTTAGCTTTTTGACTTGATTAGCTAGCAAATAGAAAAACACTTAATCCCTGAATATTGTTCAATTTTCAGGATAAGCTCAATTGAATTCTTCTAATAAGCCATTTTAAGCATTTTGATTTTTTTCTTTGTCTTTTTCAACTATGGGAAAAAAATTGATTTTTCTTTAATAATGAATGAGTAACCACTTGCATTTGATTTCAAAAATTATTCTTGATGTACTAATAATGTTAGTCATCATTTTTTGAGATTAATGATAAAATAGCCAATGACATATAGGGAAATGACCTTGTCATTAAACTTGTCCCACTGCTCATACATATCATTGTCTAGATGTATACCATTATTCAAGTTTGATAGTTGTTGTCTGACTTTATCTTCAATTGGTCTGATTATCATAATGAGAGCAATTGGATTCAGTGGGCATACTACCTATTGCGTATTATTGCCAGTTGGACATATGCTATCTATGGTCCATGGGGATAAATGCTTATTTGATTAAGAAAGGATATATTCTGGACTAGTCCATTATTTGAAGTTAAAGAGAAACATAACACCAACAGATTTTTATAAGTAAAAATGAAATTTTATTCATAATTGTTTTGCAAAAAAATGTTTTAATAAATAATTTATTACATCTAGTTTATAAATTACACATTTTTTTAAAATAAAAATATTAAATTCTTAAATGAATAAAAAAATTGTTTTTAAAGAATATTTATAGTAATCAGGGCAACTTAAATTTTAATTAATAAATGCTTACTTGCAATGTCTCCGTTCATAGATATATCAGTAATTGTAGGTAAATCACCACCTTGATTTCTGCATGCTCTTTGAGCTGCCGACCATGTTAAGATTTCTGTACCAACTATATATTTACGTTCAGATACTACCAAAATATCTAAAAAAAAATTACATAATTAGATGTTTTACCCAAAACTCTAAAGAACTTATATATATATATGCAATGATAAATAATAGTTTACTATTGCATAAATATAATGTCATGTGAAATTTACAAAGCCCATTTTAAATAATAATAATTCAACTGCCCTCTAGATGTCATGTTAAATAACTTTTTACAGAAAGGAAATAGTTTACTTCTTAACGATTTTCGGTCTTTTTATTTACAGTTATCAATTTACATTAAAATATATAGGATGATTTAAGTTTGTGTCTGGATGTTATACTTCTAGATAACTCTAAAAACTATAAAATATGATAATAAATTATCCATATTATTACGTGAAAAGTTATTGAACATGGCAGCTAAAGGACAGTTCAATTATTATTTAAAAAGAGACATGGTAAATGTTATCTGACATTATATTTATTCAGTATTAAAATATTATTTATCGTTACATAAATAACACGTGTATAATTATTATATAGTTTACTAAGTGGTTTAAATATTTCTATTCTAGAAATTTAATATCTGTTCATTAAAAATAAATTGACATTAAAATAAATAAGCTGTTATAAGTTTGCTTTCTGGGTGTTGTTGTTTTAGCTAACTCTAAATAAAAAAAATCTAAAATAAGGTAAGAGTGACCCTTTTTTCTAACTGAAAATGTCATGGAACATTCCAGCTAGACTGCAGTTCTATTATTATTTAAAATAGGTTTGGGAAATTTCATATGATATTATATATATAAAACACATCCATAATGAGGTAAATATTAAAATTATTGTAAGATTAATTATGTTAAAAAATGTATATACTCTTTACAACTTTAATAACATGCTTTTTGCTTTATTATAGTGAAAATCTTTATTTAAATACTTTTGATTACTCATTGTATTAAATAGTAAATAATTATTTTAATGTTTATGAAATATATTTTTAGACTAAAATATTGATTATTCTTAAATAGTTGTTTGTAGAAAAAAGTCATTCTTTAGTTTTTCTAATTTCTAGTATTAGTAGCCTAATACAGGATCTTTGTATATTATTTAAGTTTACTTCACATTTATAAATCATTATTAGCCTTATAATTTACCTAACTTGATTCTAACATACAGTAAGATGTAGTGTTGTTGTTGTTGTAGTTGTTGTTATTATTATTATTGTTGTTGTTGTTGGTTAGATCTTGATATAGGAATAGTTTATATATTAGAGTCAATCATAATGCTATATGTTAAAGGTGAGGGAAAACTCAACAGGTGTAATATGGCATATATATATATATATATATATATATATATATATATATATATTGTCACATCTAAAAGACAATTCATAGTCTTATTATTTCCAGGGGCTTCTGTGTAATAAAAATATACAATAACTAATCTAGTTTATATTTCAGTGACTTGAGGAAAGTACTTGTTATTATAATGAAATATCAGTTATTTTAGCTAATATACATTTTTGATATATGGAAACTTCTTGAAATAATACTATATATATATATGCATATTATAACGGATAAAAAATGACAATAAATATAAATTCAGATGAGAAAAGATTTATTACATCCAAAAACGTATATATATATATCTTTTAGTTTAAGCGCTACGCTTATGATGATGATGATAATGATAATAATAATAATAATAATAATAATAATAATAATAGTAGTAGTAGTAGCAGTAGCAGCAGAAGCAGTAGTAGTAGTAGTAGTAGCAGTAGCAGTAGTAATAATAATAATAATAATAATAATAATAATAATAGTAGTAGTAGTAGTAATAATAATAATAATAATAATAATAATAATAATAATAATAATAATAATAATAATAATAATAATAATAATAATAATAATAATAATAATAATAATAATAATATATTGTGGAACACACATACATCTTTATTTTGTCATTGACTGTAGTTTATAAGTTATTAAATAAAGAGAACAGTTCAAGGACAAATGTTTAATAAAAATATGTTTGTCTTAATTAAATATATAATAAATGAATTATTTATTTATTAAAATTAAAATAATATTTTGTTAAATTATCATATAATAACAATGCCTTATTAAAATTAGATGAAAGAAATCACATTCTCAAAACCAGTGTTTAAAAATCTGGACTGTGTTTTATGTTACTGTAAAGATAGAAACAATTTTCATAAGCAAGAAAGCATATTTTCTTTCCATTTAAAGTTTTGTGTTTTAATCTTATCTCACAAATAAATTTTAAACCTGCAGACAGTTAAATGTCCTGTGAGTAGAGAACCGTTAAAAGAAAGGAGAAAGCATGGAGCCCATTTCGTTTAATGTCTATGATTTAAATGGAATGAGGAACAACAAAATGCTATGTTGGCCACCATTAGATTTAGGACTGCAAATTCTATTTATATTGCAAATTCGACAAAGAAAAATTACTGCAACATTTAAGAATTCAAATGCTCACGGAAATTTACATATATGTTTGTTAGTGTGAAAATGCCAAAAACAAAATACTGCAAGATAAGATTAAAATGAAGTTTTATGTGTAATAATATTAGCAGACTGTTGGAGAACATCTTACTTATTAACAACAGTTGAAATTATAAATGGTAATATTTGTAAATATTTGTAAAATCTTTTTTCTAAAATTAATCGTCTTAATTACAGTGCATTCTGGTTTTTCATCTGATAATTCAGATATCTTAATTAATAATAATCAGGTAAACTAAAAAATCAATTAGAACATAATATTATTAGCATAATTTAATTTAACATTATAACTAACTTTATAAAACTACAACTTGATTTTTATGTATATTTTTTAAAATATTAAAATTCATCCATATATTTTATATTTTTTATTTGCATGAAAACAAATTTATAGTTAAACCTTTCTTGACTATATGAATTTGATAATTTTAATTATCAACTATAGGTCATAGCTAATTATATTATAGAGTGGTTGAGCTATAAATAAATTATAAATTTACATTATATAACATTAATTGCTTTTATAATTTTCTTTTTCTTTTAAGCACGACATACAAATGGATGCTTATTTTAACAAATTTATGTTGTTGTAATTAACAAAAGGGGTTTTGATTTACTACTGCAAAAATCATTATATAAATATGTTATCTTACCCTATTGTATATTTACTATCCAGTAAATCAGTTAATATGTTTTATTGCATTGATGCTCTTTATAATTTTATGAGTCCATTGTACATTTAGACATAAACTACTATATACCCATTTGTGATCAATTTATTGATTTACTCATAAAACTTTACATTGCTTTAGTATGCCAGTTACTTAACATATTTAGATGGTCCAGATAATTATCTTCATAATAGGTAATTTGCCAAATGTGTAATGCATTTAGTTTGCAGGCCAACTAGTACTGCTAAGTTATAATTTTTCAGTACATCTGGGGTTACCTAATTTGAGGTTAGTTAATGATAATAAAGTCCATTTATGATATTATTTTTCTAGTGTGATGAGTTGTATATTATTTTATACTATCACTTAATAAATTTTATTCATTATTATAGTTTCCTTTATATTTGGTTCATCCAACAAAGGATTATTACTATTTATAAACAATGTTGCTCCAGTAGCATAGTTTATAGTGTTTATTAAAATTGTTTATAAGTTTTCATTAGAGATTTATATATTTTCATTTACAATTGGTGCCCAATATGGAGCTTGAGCATTTATCCATGACCCCTTTGAGAGATTTAGAGTCATAAATTAATAGATAGATGGATTCAAAATATTTGATTAATAATGACAAATGATATTATCTATTTTTGTATAGACTAGTGTTAAATGAAAATTATTAATGACTCCATAGGTAATATGTTTAAATTTGTAATTGTGCTTTATTAAGGATTAGAATTCAGAATGAGTTATCAAAGTTTTTTCTGAAAATTAGTTATAACAGTACATGAGTTGACAAATGATAAAGCTATATTATAAATAAAATGTTTTATTACTATGCCCAAAGAAGGCATGTGAAGGTAGAGTACCAGATGATGATGCCTGCACTTGTATCATGTAATAAAAATAAAAATTTATATTTGTGATTTTAAAAGCATAAAATATTTTACGAATATGCCAAAAAAGGGCAAGTTAAGGACATGTTCAAAATATTTATTGGCTGAGTGAATTAAAGTTTTAAATTATTGATTGGTCAATTACAAAATCAGCAGTAAAAATATATTTGTCTTTTAATATTATATTCATTTTAGTTTACTTTCTAAAAAGCAATTAATAATTTGTCATATTATTAAAGTAAAGGAATACATTAAATATAAGCCTTTTCAAGCTATTGTGCATGCACTTTTTATGAGTGTTAATAATAAATGAATACTTTCACTCCAAACACAAGATATAGTATTTAGGAAAGAATAAAATGAATCCACTAATTCTTTTCAACCCAAATGCTTATATATGGGCAAATATTAAGTACTGGAAGTGAAAGCATGAGGATAGACCACTCACTTTAAATTACTGTTTACGATGTCTGAATGAATGATGTCATTGAAATTATCTAGAATTTACTAAACATCACTCTCAAATGAAACTTAAACATATGTAAATAAGCATTTATAAATAAACACTATAAAAATAAATGCTTATTTTCATATGTTTAAGTTTCATTTGAGAGTGACATTTAGTAAATCTAGATAATTTCGTCAACATCATTCATTCAGACATCGTAAACAGTAATTTAAAGTGAGTGGTCTATCCTCATGATTTCACTTCCAGTACTTAAGATTTGCCCATATATAAGCATTAGGGTTGGAAAGAATAAGTGGATTCATTTTATTCTTTTCTAAATACTATATCTTGTGTTGGGAGTGAAAGTATTCATTTATTATTAACACTCTTAAAAAGTGTATGCAAAATAGCTTGAAAGGCTGATCTTTAATGTATTACAATTTATAAAAAACATAGTGCTACAAAATTAAATGATTATTTACATAAAGTAAAGGAAGTGTTTTAAATAAATTTCTATTTATAATTGATAAAAATAATCTATAGTGGAAAACATAAAATGAATGTTTTGTATCCTCTTAGAAAATGCAGCCTACAGCATTGATTTTTTTCTCAGTTTAGTTTCATGTAAAAGTAAATAATGTTTATGAAAATATTAAATATTCTTCTAAAATAATTATATTTTCAGCATATTTTAGGAAAATAATTTATAATATGTAAAAAATACTAAAAAATTACTCCAAAATATATATTTTTGTTTTGAAAATCAAAATAAAGAACTTAGGCCTGTCAAAATTGTTGACAATCATTCCTTTTTGTTGAAAATGAGAAAACCAATCAGGACCTTGGAAAGTCTGCCTTCTCTCATTGTTATAGATTTAAATTGAAATATTACTGATTTTTTATTTGCAAAATAATTCTAGAAATGTCAGCATCTTATGGTAGTTTTTTCTTTAAAATGACAATAAATTTGATATGATAACATAAAAATTAGTAGATTTAGAGAAAATTGAAGTGCCAATAAAAATTTTCATTGAGTTCTGGTGAAAGACTAGATGATGGTTCCTAGACTTGTCATATAATAATAAAATAAAAAATTGTTTGTGATTTTGAATGCACTATATGTGTTCTCTATGTTAGTACAATGCCAAAGAAATATGGGCTCATTACTAATAAACATTATTAAGTTCTCTTCATGAAATAATTGTAACATATATAATGAACATAATTTGATAATAGCTTATTTATTGAAAATATTGTATCTTAATTATTTTGAAAAATAAATAGAACTCATTAGTGCTCACTGTATGAATCTCTTGATAATAGCATAATATGAAGTCTTCTGAGCATGATCATGGAATCTATGCTAGGTTGCACACAGTATAGGTTTATATTTTAAAATTTTAAAATAATATGCTTGTTTGGTATAATAATGATGTAGTATGTAAATTAATCACTATTGAAAATGATGCTATTTATATGAAAGAGTCCTATTACATGATTTAAAATAAGTATGGAGTTAAAATGTGCATTAGTAAAGATCTAATTAAGTAGTAGGTTTCAGCACATAAAGCATAGTGGAGAAAACAAGTTATGTTATTTGATCTGAGATATTAAACTGAAGATTAAAGTGTTATTATTTTCATTTTAAAATAGTAATTACAAATAACAATGAATTGTGGGAAATGAAAAAAGTTAGATACATCTTAACAGAAGAAAAAAGTTAGTAAAGCATCTGTCACATCCAAAGATGATCAAGATGAAACTATAATGGCAATGTTAAAAACTTTAATGAGAGAAATGAAATGATATCAAGAGAAACATAACAAGAATCATGAAGTGGTGATACAAATAATACACAAACACAAACAAGTTTATAATATTACAATTGACCAGACACTTACAAGAAACAAAACAAGGTTATAGAGACTGATCTCCATAAAATGAAAAAAAGTATGATAAGAGTCTGGAACTATTTAAACACAAAGTGAGGTCAAGCCAAGAAGATTTTAAACAACAAATGAAAACAGGCCTGAAAATTTTGATAGGGAAAAATAGAAAATGGGCAATGTGAGTTAAAAGATAAATTAGAATTCTAAAATAAAGATAAAATTTTTAAAATAGAATTAAATGAGTGTCACAAATTAATGATAAAGAATTAGACAAAATACCGAATAGACAAAAATAAGGGGTCCAAAGTTTGGAAAGTCAGAATAAACATGATCATTTATATCATGATATTAATATAATGTTTTATTTAAAATAAATAACCAAGTTACTTTGAAAGGGGATTTCACCTCAAGATTAAATACTGATGACACATATAAATTTTTGTCTTCAGAAATAAAACCTTTAAAGTCTAAATAGTTTTACTAGCATGTGATACATAGTTGTGAATACCTTGACTGTGATTATGAGAAATTTTCTGTATCACAAAGTAAGATCAATGATATATGTTTCATTTGAGAGATTAGTGGTTTAGAATCTCTAGTTTATGGTAAGGCTGCAATCAAGTGCACGAATTGTTGTGAACATAGGAGTATGTTTTTAATGTATAGTGATTATTATATTTGTGATTTTATTCAGCATAGAGATTCAATATTCCTTAGAAACTAAGATATTATTCTTATCAATCAGATGCCATACAACTTATATGATATCATTGATTTGGGTTTACAAGTATGCAATTAGGATAAAATTTAAAGATGCCAATAAATATAATTATTGTAGAATATTTGTTTAGTTAATTTTAATATGGATAGATTATCTTCTAAAGTGTGTAAAACACTTACTTCTACATAAACACTAATTTCATTATTGTAGTGGTATAATTTTGATTAACCATGATTTATTGATGGAATGTTAATTTTGTAATGTTGACCTTATGGTAATAGTTTAGAATTGTTTTCTCTATTTTCTATTAAGATGGGGAATATGCGATATGTACATACATCTTCATTTTGTCATTGTCTATAGTTTCTAAGTTATTAAATAAAAAAAACATTTCTTAGTCAAGTGTTTAATAAAAATATGTTTGTTTAATTAATTGTAGACTAAATGAATCATTTATTTATTAAAATTAAAAGAATATTTTGTTAAATTATCAATGAGAATAATGCTTTATTAAATTTAGAAGAAAAAAATTACATGTTCAAGAACCAATTTTTAAAAATCTAGACTGCATTTTATGTTAGTATAGACAGAAAAGTTTTCATAAGGAAGAAAACAAACTTTCTTTCCTTAATAGTTTTATATTTTAACTTTATCTTACAAACCCTTACCTTTAAATAAGCAATAGAAACCTGTAACTTTTCATTTCTCATTTCTGTGTCTAATATAAAATTTAACTTCAATTTAATTATATAAATATTCCTATGTTTTGTTCATTTTTATAAGTATTGTTTTACATCTATACCAATACCTACATAAGTATCAGACATATGTCCATAATTTTGTTGTTCAGGATTTCATTGTCATTAAACTATAAAAAGAAGGAATATGTTCTCAATTGAAGGATTTGTAAAAAAAATCAATCACAGGACATTAAGATGTATGATAAAGTATTGACCTAAAAGAAATATTTCAATTTTGATACTATTTATCTATTCACAACTCCAAATAATCAACTACAAAACGAATATATAAAACATTGTTCCATTTTGCCTTTTAGAGGCTGATAACATAAGCCTTGCTTCCTTTTGAGTCTTACAGTCTGATAAAACCAACAACATTGAAATTGCACTTTTCATCATCTTAACTTTACTGGTGGGTGAGTATACTGCTTGAAAAAAATAAGACATGCTTCAAAACTTCACTTGATAACATAGTACCTCACTTACATGACCAAAACTTCAACATATCTAAAAGTAGAACATGACTAAACAAACTTTGATAGGAAATTTTCTTAATCTTAGCAAGAATCAATGTAATTACTCTAGTCATATGTCTTATATTTATATATACAATCTACTTATCAAATAAATTATTATTTTATATATAGTCCCATGTGATTTCCAGATATGGTCATTATGTGTCTCTTTTATATTACTTGTGTTAAATTTACAAATATTGACAAATTCCTATTACAATTTTGTTTATACTTAAATTGTTAAAGGAAGGTAAAAGTATAATGAATAGCCAGCACTTTTTAATCTGAAATAATTACTTTCAGCCTGGTTATATAAAAGTCTTGGGCTAATAGACCATAAATTAATAATAGATTATTTAATTAAAATTGGAGAACTTAATTTTTTTTAAATGTCTACTATAAAAGAGTATTCAATGTAATATTTTCACTTATTATTTATAATGAATAAAAATGTATTTACATCATGAAAACATTATATCTTTGACTTTGTAAAATAAAAACAAAAAATACTGAAGAAAAACAAATAATATAAGAAATGATGTCTTTTGCAAATAATATGTGATTTTTTTGAGTACAAGTATAAAAGAGATTAACTCTACTAATCTATTATGCCATCTTATAGTCGTGCTATTGGTATGCACAAAGTACTTCAAATTTAGATATCTATAGAATTTGTCTTATGGTTTTCCATGCACTCGATGGCAAAAATTAAAAACTGTAGCAACAACTTGAAAATAGGTCATCCAAAAAAGAATTTTATTTTTCTGACCTTGAACAAAGGAAAATTAATCTGATGACTTTATTTTCTAGATTTGAAAGCAAGATTATTATTAAGACATCTATGCTACATTAATATGAAAATCAAAGTTTTACAATTCTTAAAGTTGTGAAACATTGTGACATGTTGATGGTTTTGAAATTGCTACTTTTTAATTGGTTGTTTGCTTAGTTGCATCATAGCTGACTTCAAAATAAAAAATACACGTATTAACTCATTAAAAACTTTTAGTCTTTAAAACTAAAAAATATGCTAAAATAGAATCAATTTAAATTTATTTGATATCAGACAAATTAAGTCCTGTTGCTGGATGGCAACCGTTTTTAACTATATTTGCTTTGTTAAATCAGAGCTAAACGAGAAATAAAAAAGACCGCAGAATATTTCATTAGAAATTTCCATTATTTACACAAATATATACATATTAATAAAAATTAGTATTTTATAAATAGAACTGAATTAATTATATTTAAAAGTATCAAAAAAATAAGTAGTTAAATCTGGCAATAAACATACCAAATTTAAATTTCAATGAGGTCGTGTGTGTACAAATATTTAAATTAAATATAACTGACTTGTGTACATTTAATGATCTTAATTATTCAATCGCTTTTGTTAACTGTTTTATGTGTTAGTGAATTTCATAAATTTACCATTGTTAATTTAGTTTCTATGGAAGATTATAGTATTTCATAAAATAAGGCTGAAATAATTAACATGATACATATGGTTACATTATTATAGTTAGATGTTAATATTCATTAGTAAATGAATGCTTTAAGATAAAATGTTTCTTACCAATCTATCAATTAGTTTATGATGATTTTTGTACATCAAAGTATCTATGAAGATAGTCTGCTACTTTATTAATGGTATATACTCTCCATATTTTTATTATTATTTGATATTTTACCAGAGAATCAAAAATAAAATAACATACTTTTATTTAAATTTAAAGTAAGAGCACATTATTCTCCTAAAGACATCGAAGCAATAGTTGTGACGTTATTAAATAAGTGAATTTAGTTATAGAATTTTTTTTTGGAATTTTAAATATGTTTCCAAATTGATTATTTTGAAATATCTATTAAAAATACTTTACAAAGACAATATTGAGCTAGAACATCTTATTCAAAAATTTTACAGTTATTTAAAAACTTAGACTCACTCAATAAATAATATAACCTAAATCTTATATATATATATATGCATGCGCGTGTGTATGTTAATAATATACAATTCAAATTACACGTGGCCGGACAAGAAATAACTGCAATTTCCAATGATCTCTAAAAGATAGACAATATCGCTGTCTCTTAGCATTTGTTCGTATAGTATATGCTTAGTTTATGATGCAATTTTAAATTAAGGAGTGACGTCGATCTATTGATTATATATATATTTATAAAAAAATGAAACGTCATGATGTAGCTTAAGAAGTTAACTGTGTGTGATAATTGCGATCATTCACTACTTTGCTTCCATTATTTCAAATTTTCTTCCATATTCCTGTATTAACATTGTCTACAGAATTGTACAGGTTTTGCAAAAAAAAAAAAAATCTTAACGAACAAAATTTTTTGTATTCGTCTGAATACAGTAAACGTACCTATACATAATTAAAGCAAACAATTATACGACTTTAATAAAATATTATACTTATATTAATTTTTATTCATTTACAGACGTAATAAGTACTTAAATAAGCATTAGGATTTCATGAAAAATTAGATGAAATAATAGTTGTATTACTTAAACGTAATATTTATTAGTGTATTAGTTGATAGAAAACATTACGAATAGATGATGTTTAAAAAATAGTTTGTTTAATTTTATACACATTAGTAATTAAACTCTATATGTATGTTAATTTTCAGCAAATATTTAATCTGCTGCAATAATTCCATTATTTTACTTATGTGATGCCATGTTAATTATATTAGCATTGCTGATTCAGCATAACTTTGTGCTAATTATTAAAAAAAGAAAGTTTATATTTTATTATGGATCTAAGGACCTAACCAAATATTTTCTATAGATTTCATGAAGTATAATATGAAAAAATAAAGATTTATTATAGGTGATAAAATTTATTTATTAAATAAGAAGACAAGAATCTTGAAGATAAAAGTAAGTTTTAATTGTTTACAAAATAATATTAGACGAGTTTTAAAAAAATGAGAATTTTTTTTATATTACAATATACATGCAGAATAATGGGTGAATTTCAAGAGGCTTATTCCTTCACTAAATATCATTGCAAATCCTGGCATGATGATAATAGAAATTGTTTTGAGATTTCAGAATTTTGAGGTATGAAGAATTAAATGTTCGAGGTGTAAAAGGGTGTGTCTGATGATCTAATGAATATTGCTGTTGTTTAAATGTAAAGTAACCTATTAATTGTCTGTCATATTTTCATAAACCAACTCTCAGTAAAATATTTTATATATAATACAAATAAAATGCCATTTCATTAAAAACTATTGTAATAGCCTATTGAATTTTACAATTTTACTGTATTATGCACTCATTATTTACCTTTAATATCACATAACATTTTTATATTAGGATGAGAAGCACTTCTATCTATTTTTATATGAGAAGCACTTCTATCTATTTTTATATCATTTTATAATCAGAAAATATTGCTCATCAAAAAATACCAGTGTTGTAGTGATATGTCTTAGTAAGCAAATCAATTTTCCATACGACTCATCATTTTCATAGAAGATGGGATAATTTCTGATCACAGGAAAAATACTAGTAAAAGTGAAAATTTTGCATGCAAAAAATATAAGTAACAATTAAAGATTCAACGCTTAATTATATACATAATCCTACTAATAGAAACGTTCAGTGTAATTGTCTAATAAAATGCTATCATAATATTCATCGAAACACAGATAAAAGTCATACAATAATATTTTTTATTATTTGTGTTTATACTTAAAAAGTTTGTTAAGATTTATAGCTTTACTTTAATAATAATATTACAACCATTATCCTTTATTAAAATATTTTCCAAAATTAAAATATTTTACCTATTATTAAAAAAAATATTTTGATATATTATTTTATCCTTCCATTAATGTTTATAATAGAAAATATTAAAATTTACGATTTTAAACTCATTATAAAGACAAAATGTACTAATATTTAATAACATAGTTTCTCATTTAACTGTGACATTTCAATTAGAATTAATCTAGGAGTCAAAGATAAAAAATACTCTTTAAATTATAGATAAAACTCTAATTTGACATTTTACTTTTTAAAAAAGTATTTTATTATCTTATATATATATATATTAATTTTATAAAATTATTTTTTCAATAATTGATTGTGAATTTTAATATAGAATCTTACCTATATTGAGGAGGAATCCGAAACAAAATACAATTACAATTTGTTTCATTTTGAATATTCAGGGTAATAAACACGTCGTAATATATTGTTAAAAAAGTATATGATGTGAATGATTTTATAGCAAACTTTTACTAAAAAAAAATAGGGTTTTCCAATTTTACAATTTAGCAATTGGTTTTACCCTTTGCCAAGTAATTATGTTTTGATCAAACCAATAGGGTTTTCCAATTTTATAATTTAGCAATTGGTTTTACCCTTTGCCAAGTAATTATGTTTTGATCAAACCTGTTTCTTCATAATTTTATAATATATGTATGTTTATACAAGCTAAAAAATATCTTTTGCAAAAAGTTGATATTTAACTGTCACGTATTTCTTGGGAATTTTTAATTACTTTGGATTTTCCTGGTTTTTTTTTCTTGAAAAGTTGACCGATATCACAAATCACACATTTATACATTTTTGTTGGAGTGCTAATGTTTTTATGCACATTTTAAAATATGTATCAAAATATTTAGGGTTTAGATATTTATAAAGAAAAAAATTATTGATGTATTATTCTTTATTTTTCTAGGATAAAAATTATGTATTATTGTTTAGAATAGTGTTTTTAACTCTAGCTCATTCAAGTGAAACTTATGACCTGGCAGCTCTTCTGTCGGAATTTAATTTTTGAAACTGTTTTAACTCATTAAATTTAACACTACAAACTAGTATAGTCAGTTTTATTTTTTGTTAATTTGAAATTTTGTTAATATTTATCACTATAATGATTTTATTATTTAAATGTATATATACATGTTAAAGTGTGTTGTTTGTTATGTTATTATATTATCTGTGTATATGAATATGTGCTCACGAGTGCGTGTGTATGCAATAAATTGAACAAAGGGACCACGTAAATATTGATAATCACAATTTAAGATTTGTGAGAAATTCCATATATTGAGAGCTAATTCAAGATTTGTAGCAAGCTTGCAAGAATATGACACAAATCTGAAATACATTATTGGCTTTATAAATGTCTTATGCATATTCCAGGTGTATGCATAACTAACTAAGTTTACAAACATATGATTTTACGAACTTCTTTTATGAAAATTAGTTGTTCAAACATCTCTGATCACTTGAGAGTGCTATGTATGTGGAATGTCGCGCTTGGATTGTGTTTCAAGAGATAAATGATTTGAAAGCAGAAATATAACTGAATTATTCCTGGTGAGAAAGAAGACTGTTTTACTGGAAGTAAATAAATAGAGTATAAATATAAACGAACTAATGCTTTTTATGTTGTTTTTATTATATTATTATTTTAATTAAATAAATCTTATTGTATATACATTTCTAATTATATTGTTTCTTTATTTAGCTTCCTGACTGGTCTTTAGAGACACTCAGGACAGCAGTTGGCACAGCAATGACAGGATTCAAAATAAAATATGGTGGCATTAAGTTCTGCAATCGGTGAATTCGATATAGACAACATCGATTCATGGAAAAGTTATATATAACATAGGGAGTATTATATGTTAAGTGTAAGATGATCATGTCGATGAGGAGAACCCTTTCTATTTTGCAGCTGAAGACGTTATACAACTTGCAAGTAGACTTACCGATTCCAAACATACAGAGGAACTTCCGTATAATGAAATTGTAGAAATTTTAAATAAATATTTTGCTCCAAAAGTTTTAAATGAATTAAGGGACTGAAATTAAGAAACTGAAAACAACTACCAGAAGAGAAAACATAGACTATGATTTAGCTCTAGTAAAGCTGGTTAAACACTGCGATTTTGATCCAAAAATTAATGATGTATTATTGGACAATTCCTATATAGTGTTGAGGATAAGAATTGGTGAGTGACCCTGACTTAAGTTATAAAAGAGCTGTAAGAAAATGTGTTGCACTAGAAAGAAGCTTTACAAAATAATGCACTGAAGTTTCTAGAGCCACAATAGTAGAAGAAAATTTTATTAACAAATCAAAAACTATAAAACTTGTGACAGAGCTCCCCCCCCCCTTAGTGATAGAAAAGAGTGAAATCTGGACATTTTAAAAATAAGTGTAAAAACAAGAATAATAATTGTAGAAACTGAGATAAAAAGGTCATTTATCAGCTGTCTGTTATTTAGGGACAATAGAGCAAAGAATTTAAAAAAGTAGACTGCAAATCTGAAGGAAAATTAAATTATGAGAATGTCAGTATAAAGAGGGTGAATTACAGAAATATAGACCACATGTTTTAGTTGCAGTTATTTGCAATCAAAGAGTAAAAATGGAAGTGGACAGCTGAAGTGGTCTGTCAATGATATCTTATGGAAATTGGATTAAAATTAGAGAAAAGGTAAAAGGAAGATAATATGTCAAGATATAGATGTGATAGCTATAGATATATTTCACTATAAACTCATCAACACTCCTTTAACACTTTAAGCAAATAGATTTTGATATTCAAGGAAAAGTGATAGTACCTGTAAAATTAAATTTTAAAGTATAATGGCTGACACTTTACGTCATAAATAAATAAACGTTTCACTCCATTGTTAGAATGAAATCGGTTCTGACCACTGGGTACTCACATAAATGTGAATAATAGTTTGTTAAACTTCAGAACATTAAATAATGGTAGTGCAGCTACAGCAAATTGGATGTGGAAAAAATGTAGGACTTTTAGGACTCAATTAACAAAGCTAGTATCACCTACTTCCAAAAATGATAAACTTCAAAATTGGGACAAGTTCCTAATAGAAGAAAATCATAGATACATAACATACTTTTTTGTAAATGGTCAAGAGGCGAAATAGTGAAAGTAATATCGAAAGATATAAGAATAGGAAAATACAGAACGGATGGGAATTGAAAAAACATGTTAAACAGCTTCACTGTCATAATGAAAATACCTTGCCAAATATTCATCTAAATAAATCTTTAGAGAGGGAATTTTTAAAAAAGCTTTTTATTAGAGGACTTAATTATTGGTTCAGATCAAATTAAAGTTATTGATAATAAGCAAGTGTTTGTATGGGAGGAAAACGGCAACTATTTCAAAAGAAAAAGAAAAAAAAGTTATTCCCAAAACTCTGCATAAATATAAATATAAACGACCTGACAATTAAAGATATATTATTATATTAAGTTAGTATTTCTACATTAGGAAGAGGAGTGAAATGCCCAGTATATAAAAGTGTACACGTAAATAAAAGATTATTTATTTTTCTAAATACACACAGATATCTTTACTTTATTAACATTCTCTTTACGGCCGAAAATTACTCTAGAAATTTACTTGAAAGATTGTGTTAAAATTACAGATTAAATTACAATAGATTTTTTATGCAAATAAGGCAAGTTGCATGCAAATTAGATCTTACATATTTGCCCCCGGGTAAATAAAATGAGGGAGAGGAAGTATCTAAAATGATTAGACTTTAAAGTGATTTGAGTTGAAGTGATAACAGATAAGCTGTAATGAATGGTTAATGATAGACTAGCAGCGATTAATTCTAAAATGGTATAGTGGCAAGGAAGAAGCAGTTATTTTTTGTGTATTGAAAAGATTATTACCAGTAAAGAATCATTAACTGAAGCTTAAGCAAACAGCAAGAGACAAATTGGGAGCAGGGATGATTAATTTATAACATATAAAGTGTGTGTGCCCATGTAAGCATTAGTATTAATAATTTTATTCTATACATATAGTTATATATGCTAATATGTCTTTCAAGAAATAATTAATTTGAAAGCACAAATACTGTAAGTGAATTACTCCACGTGAGAAAGAAAACTATTTTCACCGGAGGAAAATAAATACCGTATGAGTATAAATGAACTATTGCTTTTTTATGCTATTTTTACCAAATTATTATTTTTTATTTAATAAATTTTATTATTTTAGCTCCCTGACTGGTTTTTAGAGGCATTCAAGACACAGCACTAAATAACTAACATATAGGGTTAGTAAGTAAAGGAGAGATGAACATATTAGTTTTGATATAAAGACCAGAACATCGTAAATCTATAAATCTGTTTGATTAAATAAATAACTGATGCAGGATATGTTTATTACGCGTAAGTTCCATATGATTTGTATCTTTTCTATACGGAGATGCAAAATGAGATCTAAAAATATGTATTTAATTCCACACATTCACTTTCACATATTTGCTTTTTAGTCAAAAAATAATAGTAGTAATAACAAGCTTAGCAACTCAAAACAAATTAATAAATAAAATTTATATTTTAATCATTATATATATATATATATATATATATATATATTGTGACTAAGTGTTTTTACACTTACTCCAGTTCCTGACTTTAGCTTAACCAATTTGCATGTTTATCTGATTATTTTTTTTTAAAAAAATAGTTAACTCATAAGTAAATGTGTAAGAAGCAATAGTCTTCATAAATATAACCAAAATCACACTTTTCTTTATTTTGCCATAATATCCTATAAATACAAAAATAAACTGGCTCTGAAGAAGACTGCAGGTTAGTCGAAACGTAGGTGTATGTATATGTACAAATAAAGAGTTTTGCTAAAAAGTGTTTGAAGTGGTTTAGATAAATTGTATTTATAAGCAATAGTCTTGTTGTTAAATGCTTTAATACAACTTGTGTGTAAAGTATTTAACACTACTTCTATATTTATTTAAAGTAACAGTTTAAATTTCTTACAGTAATAGCAGTTATTAGTTAAATAATCATCTTATACTGTTATGTGTGCTAGGAAATAATAATATTTAATAGTTTAATAGTTAAGTTATGAAACAGAGGAGAATAGAAATTAGAGAATTAGTTTGAAGTTGATTTTTATTAATTTTTAGAATAGCATAAAAGTTAAAAAAATATTAATTTATTATAAGTCAGTTTTAAAATTCATTAAAGTTAGTTTATCATTAAATATCCTTAAATATTTTGTTAATTTATTATTATGAATTATAATTTGAGTTCAAAAGTGTGTGTGCACATGAATGCTGGGAAATTGTGTTGCTAAAGTAATTTATGTCGAGTTATTTAAACTCATGTTTAAAATTATTAAATAATAATAATATTATTAATTAATAATACAATAAATAAATATTATTAATTTGGGTTTAGTTAAGAAATATTTTAAGGTAATTCAATCATCAGAAAAAAATAAATAAATAAATGTGATTTTTTTTATGTAATATTTTTCTTTTAATTATATAAGAAACTTTATTTCAAATTAATTCGTTGGATTTAGATCAAAATGACGTCAGAAGTCATGATGAATTATCTTATAATTGAATTTAATATATATATATAACAGTTAAATTGATTGGGTGTTTGAGAAATTGACTGCTTTAAAAAAAAAGGAGGGTAATTTGAAAATACTATAAAATGAATGTTTTAAAAAGAGAGAAAGGTTGGCTCTTCTTCATTCTTTGTCGGGTTGTTTTCTCTCTCTGAAGTCTTGGCACCAAAATTTGTAAAGTATAATATTTTATAACTTTATTTATTTTTCTATTGTAAAAGTGTTTTAATTTAAATTTTGTTATTCTTCAAACTGTAATGTGTTCCGAATAAAGTCAGGTATGCCCATTTCTTGATACTACCTACAGATAAACTTTCTTAATTATAAAATGTTCTGGAGAATTTTAATGTTTGTTAACAGTCAATTGAATGAAATTTACTTTAGAATAAGCTTAAATAGCTTAAAAATATTATATTCATTGACGAACATTTTAAAGACTATGTTGAACAATTTTTCAGTTTTAATACTGCTTAGTTTGCTCCTAAATAACAGAAGCTCCAAAAGTTGTAAGAAGAAAAAATTAAAAATACAGAAACTCTGTTTAATTGCCTATCTCAAGTTTTTTTTTTTAAAGAAAGATGCGTTATATTAATTTGTCTATTTTATTAATGACATTTAAATTGCTACTGAAACTATGATAATAATAATAATTTTTTATAAGTGATTGAACTGTTTGTAGTAAGTTCTTCATCTATAAAAAAAAACAACTATATATTTGAGGAATTATAGCTATGCTTAAAAATATTTTACTATGCTACAGCTTTTCAATCAATGTTTGTAAAATATAATTTGCCATTGATAAAAAAATATAAAATATTAGTTCATTAATGTATGTCATGTCTTTAACAGAAACATTCTATAGACAGTTTATATGCTAAAGTATTTTCTGCTAAAAGAAGTGCTTATGGAATGATGTTTTAAAAAGAGAATGACTTAAATATAACCTAACAATATCTTAGTATTTTATACAAACCATTTAAAAGAAAAGAAAATGTCTAAATAATTCTTAATGCTTATAATATATTTCTTAAGGAAAATAAAAAAAAAATGAAGCTAGCTTTAGATGAATTAATCTATGGAATTCCACAAGTTGTTATCATTTACAAGTTGTTATATTAAACAAGGCAAAACTCTCTCCATACAGTAGTGCCACCCTGTGCCACCCTGTGCCAATCAGAGTAATCAATGGATGCTAGAAGGCTTGTGCATAAAATCCCTATCTAGTGCCTACTCATCCAATATCCCCAGACTAGTTTCTGGCTTGTGGCCATCATCAGTAAGGAGCCTTGGATCTGAGAGCACTGTATGGAGAGAGTTTTGCCTTGTTTAATAACAATTATGTGCTAGTATGAGATAGTGATCATGTGAAGTTGTTATATTCATTGTCGCGACACGTTATTGGTTATGTGTGTGTTTGTTTTCTTTTTTATATCTTGGAATTGCTGAAATTAAGAAATATTTAGATATAAGAACTGGCTTATGTTTTGTTTTGTTTTGTAAATTTTTTTGCCATGCTTGAAGCTTCGCAGAAAATATTTGCCCGTCAATAAATATTATGTGCGCTCAACGTGAAGTTTATTGCTCATAAACTAGGGTTTTCTTTATTAGTAAAAAACAAAAAATGGAAAAAAAAATATAATATTTTTTTCTCACTTTTGAAAGTTTTGATATATTGTATGTAATATTATGTCATATTATAAGTTTATGTAAATTTATTTTTGTGGGTTTTTATGGGTTTAACCAGTAGTATTTAGTTTATAGTTAGTATGTGCTTTTACAAGCTAGAATTTTATTTTACTTAGTCTGAGTCAGTATAGATTTAATCTTTCATAATGAATATTTCAAATATTTGGTATTTGAACTGCGTTATCTGCAAACAGCAAAAAATATTTATCAGAAATAATTCTTTTCTATTTTGCATAAGCGCAGTAGTAAATTTATTCAGAAATATTTTATGCTTTGAGAATTATTATTCTCACATTTATTTACATTTACATTCAGGTCCACTTCTTACTATAATTTTTAATATTTAGTATTCCATACTCGTGTGTATTGCCACTTAGAGTCAAAATTTTATATGCTATTAATTGTCTTTATTAATGTTGCCAGTCGCTTGATTTCCAAAGTGCATTTGTGGGTTCAGACATTGTTTATTTTATTGTGTTTTAAATTTTTGAATTTGGCTTTAGTTAGTCATTGTGATGTTTTTATCTTGGTATTGTCAGCTATAATATTGATGACCTTATAGTGTCTTGCCTTGCTCATTATATTGATTATTATGCTAGATGGATCGAATATATTCCCCATCTGTATTGCATTCTGTTCCATGAGTTGGTAGTGCCTAGTTTCAGTGATTGTTATCCCATATTTTTGAAGGTGTTTAGATCCCTGAAGAGGATCATATATTTCTTGGTGCATCTGTCTATATTTTCCTGATGCTCTGTGACAAAGTCCAGTCATCCTCTTTGCCTCAGATGTAGGTTTTTTTGGAAGCCACCATACTTAGTCTATTAATTTATTTACACTAGTTGCTATGCAGCATCTTTGTTGGCCTATCACTCATGATGATATGTTTAAAGCTAGTTTTCCACTATAGTTAGTGACGTTGTTTGCATTTTAATATGTTATACAAGGATAAGTTAGTTTGAAGGACTTAGTTTCTTCAGGATGCACCCAGTTATTTTAGTGCTTAAAAGTGTTTCAATGTCTGTTGTTTTGTGTTGTTATAATTCAATAATCATCCACAAACCAACTCACAATATCTAATGAAGCTATACATATATACACATTGAATATATATATATATGTTTGCTTCACCATTCACTGTGATTTAACTAAAGACCCCGAGTCCAACCACAATGAATGTAGACTAAATTTAAAGTAAGTAAAAACTTTAAAAACATTCCGTAAATTTTAAGAAATAAAATGAAAAGATGTTATTTTAGATAACAAAATAAAATTTCTAGAACTCATTAGAGAAGAAGATTAGTCTGATAGGAATAATTAATTAAAAAACACAGCAATTAAAAATAAGACAGCAGAACAATGGGATTGGAATGTAAGATGGCTAACAAGCTAAGTATAAATTGAGAACTTGTCTATTGTTCTCTCTCTTTTATCTGGCTCAGCTCTACAACTCGGACCGAAACAGCCACCAAGATATTTTTATTGGAAAAGAAATATAATTAACTTTTCAGAAAAAACTTTCTGCAACCAAGAAAATATCTTAGCCTCTTGCTAAATAAATTCTCAAGCCACCAATATTCTATAGACAAGGAGAAAAAAACTTAAAATGGATGCTATAAGAAAAATGGTGGAGTAGACTTTTTCCTCTATCTCCCAATTGTTTTCCTATCTGCTGGAGCTTGGAAAACCCAAGAAATGTAGTGTTCCAGAATAATTTTGCCTGACAATTTCCTGCTACTATAAATAGATAACTGAGGACAGAAATCACCGTAAGCCATCAGTACAGACTGCTGACCAGAAAGAATGTCTTCATGAGCATCTAATAAATACATACGCAATCTAAAATCGGTACCGGTAACTTTAATTTTTCACTTGTATTCTATGTTAGCTTAAACTATAAACGTAAGTCATTTATGTTATAATTATAACGTGTTTATTTATATATAGCTTAATAATTTTTAACATTTTCATTGTTTTTTTTTTTTATTTGACCAGTATAATGGCAATTCTTAATCCTATTAATATATGCGTAAATCTTTTTTTTTATTAACATATTGTCATTATCCATTACTTGAATTGTATAATACTTAATAGTTTTTTTTTTAAAGAAAGAAATACGATTTTTTTCTTATGCTTGGCATAAACATATATATATATTGGAGAGTCTGGAATGAAGAAATAATCTAATTTCATTTATTTCTATTTGTTCGACCAGCTATTAAATACGGAAATATTTCAGATTTATTAAAAAAAAATTTGAATAAAATTTCTCCTTCCAATTCTCTCCTGCCATATTTGGTTTCATAATTTTTTTTTAAATATATATTAGAAAGAGAGAAAAAAGCAGAACATGCAATTGTCGTTTTTTGGGGGGGAAATATTCAATGTTTCTTTTTAATTTATACTTGCAAATATAAAAGAAAATAACGTTCGAATATACATATTAAACTGTTCAATTTTATGCATTTTATAAGAAAGATCCAATCCTGTCTCATATTTTTATGCTTTCTTAAAGTCAATCTGGGTTTTTACTAATATATATCTATTTGTCAAAAACAGATATAGCTTAAGCATTTATAATTTGATTAAATATAAGAGAGGGTACAGTACAGTTATATATGTGTAAATTAAAATCTTAAATCTTCATTAACTCTAAGGGTGAACTAGTTAAATAGTGATTAATTAATATACCTATCTTTTTATATAATTTAATGTTAGAAAAGGTGCAAAGTAATTATTTCTAATGGTAGATATTCTCTCAGTCTCGGAAAGATTTTGAAGTCATATTATTTCAAATACGTATATTTTACCTAAGGTTTTAAAGTTTAACGGTCAGTTGACAGCATTTTTCTTTTATCTTGTGCTACTCAGTGATTTGTGTGGGGGTCTCGGCACATACCCATAGCTCATGTCATATTTGATTCAAAGGCTAACACCGCTTCAAGATTGCCATTGATGATACAGTGGATCTCAACCCTTTTTCAAATATTACTACTGAACACAAGCACATATACTCCATCCTGAGCTCGGATCATGCTGCAGGCAAACGGGTTCCATCTCTCTAACTCTTGTGTTAGAACCGGAGTGCTATCCAGATTCAAGTTAGCTATATATAAAACTTTGTGCCTTTGAGACTTGCTTTTAAGCTCACACAATTAAATCACCAAGGACCGCAGTAATGCTTAATTTCATTATAGATAAAACCTTAACTTTGTAATATACTCAAGATATTGCTGAGTAAGTCTGAGAAATGTCCACTGGGGGGGGGGGGGATTTTCTTTATTTTGTAGTTTAAATGCATGCTATATTTAAAAATGGCCTTAATCTATTTAACTAGTTTTAACCAATTCATCCATTTTTGTAATTTTACCCTAGAGTTATGTTTTTCTGTATCCCTCCTTTAAAGTAAAGCATCCCATTTGTTGGCGAAGTTCAGTATTGTTCTGTAATTATCTTACTATTGTTTAATTATATTAAGTGGATCTTTCTAATGCATGTCAATACATATTCATGTCTGTAAATGCAAGAAAATAACTTGCAACCTTTGTTGGTTAATTATTTCTTCAAATTGTCATTTCTTTTAATTAAACAATAAACTTTCATTCACTAATTTCATCAATATCGTGTCTGTGTCGATATATAGTTTAAACCTGATTTTTTCTTTGTTAAAATTTCCTTTTAAGATCTCATCTTTCCCTGACCACTGGGCATACACAAAGGAGAAATTCTAGTGAGGTTTGAGAAGAAAGTTGCTTAGTAGCAATCTGGAGAAGTACATGAGGTTCAAACCCCCTCTACCTGCATCTCTGGTTAGATTAAAGCAGCTCTACTTTTCATACCATTACACTAGTAATTTTTAAATGTTTAACTTATAAGTATTGTAAAAAGGTCTGATAAATAATATTTGTAATTCTGATTTTGAAATTAACAAAAAAAAAGCAAGCATAATTTATTTTTTAAAATCTTTTAATTAATACTTGTATAAAATATCTTTTTTAATCAATGCTTGTTTGCATTTCTACTATGTAGTTAAAAATCTTTGTAGATTAAAAATTCTAAAGGATTATCACACCTTTGGTCAAATTCCAAAGATTAAAGTAAAAACATGAAAATCACACTTTGATAGAAATTACCAGCTTGTTTTCAAATGGATTAAAGTTAATTGAAAACAGTCACTGTGTTTTTGTCACCTGACCTAACCAAGGTTATAAAAGACATAAAAAATATCAGTTAGTCTGGATAATAGTTTTTGTAAGAAGGGACAGCTGAAAAGTTGGTTATAATATTTTGTTGCAGCTTTGCAGCTTCTTGAAGTTGGCAGCAGTTGGTTTTAGCTGACCATAGAATTGGCAGAATAGCTACCATGAACTTATATAGCTGAAGGCAGGACATTAGATTCAGAAGCTGCTAATATTTCCTTTGCAGAAGTTTGAATTCACATGGAGAAAATGACCCACTTCTTTGTGCTGAAATTCACAGCCTTAAACATGGAGAAGACAGTGCTTGCCTGGAACACTTTTGCACAGATGGGAGACCAACTATGGACCAACATTTTACATGGGTTATACTTTTTCCTGATAATGATGTTCACTAAAACCAAACTCACCAAGAAAAATCTTCCAGCTTGCTGAAGAATTAATTACATGTAATCTGCCTCAGATATATGCAGAGAAGCATGCCTAAATGTATATATAGCTGGTGAGTTATTTTAAAATAATTCATATAAAAATAGACATATAGAGAACAGTATTATTGTAAGTCAGTTTAAAATCTATATTTAAAAAGAATATAATTAAGAATCAAGAATAATTCATTGACCATCTGGTTTTGAAGGCAAAAGATATGTTTTTGAACAATAATCCTCTTGGACATTATTTTGAAAAATTTATATTAAAAAAAAAAGTAAAGAATCGATGATTCAATAATTTAATTTTAAAATGTTGATAATTACTCAACAAATACCAGTCAAAAATTGACTATACTTTTGAGAACTTATAAATTGAAACTAAATTGTAAAGTATATCTATATTTTGTTTATATACACACATATATGTATCAAATTTGTGCATATTTTCCAAAGAATTTAATAATGAAAATATAATGTTATTATAACCAATTAAAATATGTAACTTTTTGTCAGTGTATGAATGCATGCATAAACATATGTAAAATTTTTAAACATTTATAGTATTTTTTATATACAACTGTAAAAGGTTATTTTATATGACAATTGTAATATAAGTCAATTGTACTGCATATTTGCGTGTGCGCATATATGTCAATGCTTGTCAAATAGAACATATATGCAAATTTTTATCATTTTTGTCATTATTGAATACCAATTGAAATACATTAATTTTATACTATAAATGGTATGACTGTGTGCACATATAGGTAAATCCATGGAACAATTTGAAGTTTGACTAGTAATTATGTAAGTCACAAATGTAATAATTATTTTATGTTTAATTGAAATATCTTCATCCTATGTTATAAAACGTATGTCTGTGTATGGATATATGTATGCATTTATAGATATCCATTAAGAAATAATGCAATTATTGTAATAACTTGAATTTTGTAGTAATCTTGTAAATTACAGAGTGATGACTTTATTATTGTGTATCATTCAAAATCAGAACCCTTAACTTATAAGACCTTAATCATTTATTTTTTTATTAATAAACTTATATTTAATTGTTAAAAATTGTTTCCATCATATCTTGGTCACATACGTAATAGAGCTTGTGTTCTCTGAGCTAGATTCATGCACGGATAACTGGGGATGTGTACTTAGTGCTTTGGGGCATCCAGAAATGATCAATCATCATCCTGGTTGGCGCAAAAGAGGATACTCTTTAAAGCCCATGCACTATATTTTAGTTTAGTCTTATTAAAAATTTAAGTTTATAGTTGGCCAGTACATTAATAGTACTTAAGTGGACAAAGCATTGATGATGATCAGCATGTTTTAATGTCCCCACATTATTGCTTTGATTTCTGATTATTATGTATTATAGTGGATGAGCACTAATCTGGTGCATCCAAGTTATGTTTAAATAATTGCCCAAGCTGGCAAAAGCTCAACAGTTAGCCTGGTCTACAGAAGACCCATTTCCAATCCAGTCACAAGGTTGACTGTTGATATATATATATATATGTATATACTTTGTCTCGGTATAATATATATATATATATATATATATATCTTGGTATTATGTGGAGATGAAAGTGACAAAGTATTTATTTATCATTTAAAAAAAAAGAAAACTCACAACCTTTCACATATTTGTCATTAATTGTAGTGTATTCCACAGATCAGTTAGATATTATAAATTAATAATTTACAGATATTAAAGTTGAAATATGTTAATATGAGGAATTATTTGTTATTAATGATAAATATATGAAAGGTTTTGATATTTCTTTCCTTAAAATCTAAATTAATATTGTAACACTTTAATCTTTATGTAATACCAAGAAATTGCATTTGGAAGAAGTACCCTTTCAAATATATGAAGGATTTACAGTTTATTTTCATTTATTACTGTCTATTAACATTTGATGATGATTTTTCTAATGTGAAAATATAATAAATATTTCAACATATTAAAATATTTCAACATAAATAGCTATTAAAATTATTAATTTATAATATCAAACTAATTAGTTAAATAGTCTATTATTAATGAGAACTATATGAAAGGTTGTGAGCAATTCTTTCTTTAAATTATGAATAAATACTGTTTTGCCTTAATCTCTATATAAGACTAAGTCATTGCCTTTAAAATTAATACTCTTTTGAATAAAAAAAATATTTAGTTTTTATTTTCATTGATTACTGACTATTAATATCTCTAGATTATTTTTTTAATATTAAAACGTAATAGAAATTTATACATATCAAAATGTTTCAATACATATTGTAAAGCAAACTATTCTCTAACACCTATAAACAATGCTAAGGATGCAACTTTTTCTCATGAATACAATATTTCCTTCTTGGTTGAGTCAAATATAAAATGAAAACTAATAAAAATTTCCAAAATGTAAAACTAAAATAAATGTTGTTTAATGAATAGCTTGATATTTGGGTAATCATGAATGTAATATAGAATATCATAATTGAGTATGGCTAGTTAGCCTGAAAGTGTCTCATTAATTTGGGTGACCATGTATAATAACTAAAATCATGAACCAAGTTATATTCTCCACTTATGCACTAAATATCTAGAGTAATGCATAAATGTTATACTTAGGCAACTAAAATATACGGCTAAAAATAGACAAATAAAGTTGTTGTTTTACAAATATCTCTATGGCAATTTAAATTTATATTTACAATGAACTCATGAATTTTGTAAACTTTTAATGGCCCAAATAATGAGTATCTTGCCTGGAAAAGAAGATACAATTCAATAAATGATGACTTATTTGATGATAAACTATAGTATTAGATGTTCAATGAATTATCTTAATTGTAAAATAAATTGTGTAATAAAACAATTTTATAATGATTGAAGCAATAGGCAAATCAAACGACTTAGGTTAATAATATTGATATAAATTTATTGAAAGAAACATTAACTCATTCAGATGGATAAAATAAAGATTATTATTTAATTTATCAATGGCAATGTAATATTCTATCATATCTTATGATTTATTCTATCATTGCAATTGATGGGTGTGATGTATATTTAAATTAAAAAGCATATTGTTGTAAAAGAATTAAAAATAAACACTTTAAACAAAGTAATAAATAATTGAATATATATATATATATGTTAAAACGAAGATTTGCACGGGTTAAATATATAAAATACATATTTTGCGGGTTCATCCATGTTAAAAACTTTTAATATCAATATACTGACGTTTCGACTTGGTCACACAAGCCATCCACAGAGTTATAAAAAGGTAGAAAGACGGTTGTAGAGGTGCTACAATTACTGGTTTGAATAAAACATTAAAAATCCCACCAATAGCAAAAATGTTAAATTTAAGAATGTTTTTTAAAGAAATCTTTCCAAATAGGAGGAAGTTTGCACGTATCATCTCGCTTATTGATACAATCTGGCCTTTTAAGTTCTCAATGGCTTCTCTGATTTTGCATTGGTAGAGATTATCACATCTGGATATGTCCTGGTACTAGAAAAATCTATTTTATGACCTGAATCTATAGTATGGAGTGAGAGTGCTGATGATGATGAGTGTTGTTTAACTGCATTAGCATGCTCATCTCTCCTAACACTGATCGACGATTACTCATACCTATGTAAGAAGCTTTGCAATTTTTACATGAGATTTGATAGACACCATGAGATTCAAGAGGGATTGAATCCTTAGGCTTGGTTATTATATTGCTGATCTTTTGATGAGCAGAAAATGCTGTATCTATATTATAGCGTTTTAATATACGTCCGATACTGTCTGTAGTTCCTTTTACATATGGAACACAAATCCTAATAGCTGACTTATCATCTTTTTGTTTCCTATTTTGTCTATTTTGGGCTTGAAATAAGGCTTTTTTATAAATTTGTAATTATAACTATTTGCTAATAAAACACTATTAATATGATTTATTTCTTCTTTCAGATGTGTGTCATCTGAAAGGTTAATTGCTCTATTTAAAAGAGTTTTGGCTACAGAAACTATCTGAGTTGGGTGATGATGAGAATGGAAATGTAAATATCTGTCTCTGTGTGTATCCTTTCTGTAAATAGAAAAAGATAAACTATTTGGTGTTCTGGTGACTAGAACATCAAGAAAAGGGAGTTTTCCATCAGACTCTGTCTCCATTGTAAATTTAATATGAGGATGCATATAATTTAAATGTAAGAAAAAATCATCTAATGTATTGTTTCCATGTTGCCATATGACAAAAGTGTCATCTATGTATCTGAGCCAAATGAGAGGTTTTAAAGATGATGATTCTAAAGCACGAGTTTCTATATATTCCATGAATAAATCAGCTATTACTCCTGAGATAGGTGAGCCCATAGGAGTACCAAAAACTTGTCTGTAATGCTGTCCATTGTGAAAACTCCCTTTTCTTGATGTTCTAGTCACCAGAACACCAAATAGTTTATCTTTTTTTATTTACAGAAAGGATACACACACAGACAGATATTTACATTTCCATTCTCATCATCACCCAACTCAGATAGTTTCTGTAGCCAAAACTCTTTTAAATAGAGCAATTAACCTTTCAGATGACACACATCTGAAAGAAGAAATAAATCATATTAATAGTGTTTTATTAGCAAATAGTTATAAATTTAAATTTATAAAAAAAGCCTATTTCAAGCCCAAAATAGACAAAATAGGAACAAAAAGATGATAAGTCAGCTATTAGGATTTGTGTTCCATATGTAAAAGGAACTACAGACAGTATCGGACGTATATTAAAATGCTATAATATAGATACAGCATTTCTGCTCATCAAAAGATCAGCAATATAATAACCAACCTAAGATTCAATCCCTCTTGAATCTCATGGTGTCTATCAAATCTCATGTAAAAATTGTAAACTTCTACATAGGTATGAGTAATCGTCGCATCAGTGTTAGGAGAGATGAGCATGCTATGCAGTTAAACAACACTCATCATCATCAGCCTCTCCTCCATACTATAGATTCAGGTCATAAAATAGATTTTCTAGTACCAGGATCATATCCAGATGTGATAATCTCTACCAATGCAAAATCAGAGAAGCATTGAGATACTAAAAGGAGATTGTATCAATAAGCGAGATGTCGTGAAACTTCCTCCTATTTGGAAAGATTTCTTTAAAAACATTCTTAAATTTAACATTTTTGTATTGGTGGGATTTTTAATGTTTTATTAAACCAGTGATTGGCGCCTCTACAATCTTCTACTTTTATAATTGTGGATGTGTGTGATGAAGTAGTTATTGTATTAAAAGTTTTAGATAAAATATATATTTTATATATATATATAATTTAAATGATAATAAATGCCAAGTAAGTTATACTAATGGAGAGTAGTAATAATAATAAAATTTAATAAATATTTACCATTAAAATTATCATTATATCTTTTTTTTATAATGAAACTTATCTTCCAGTGTTACATTAAAATAGGTTTTTACTAGTATCTGTTACCACAGTTTTGCATGTATATGACTTTAGCTGATATCCTAGAAAAACAAACTGGGATCCACAAGAAATTTGAATTATTAGATGATTTTCATTTATTTATTTTTTTTGATATTTCAATTCAATGTTAATTCCGTTATCTTACCTTTATGGTAGTCAATATAGAGTTTATGATATTCATTTCACTTTAATCATAAAGTTATCAAAGAGGGGAGAACTCATGCCCCCTCTCTATGTTATTTTGCCCATAGTAAATATTTTGTTGCTATATGTTCAAAATACATTTATAAAAGTAAGGTAAAATAAACACACAATTTTAAGCAAAAAAATATGTGTCTTTTTTCTAGAAATCATTTATGTAGCTATGGCAACATAAAACCCAGTCTTTTTAAATTCCCCAGCTTTGCAAAACACTTTTCTTTAATTAAAAAACCCACATGTTTACAAAATTGGTTTATTAAACAACACTGTAATTACCTTAATTACCCCTATTTATAAGTTTATCTAATTAAATAAGTCAGTAATTTAATTCTTTAGGTTTATTAATGTTATACATTAACCAGCCCACCTGTTTATACAATTCTTTAATTAAACAGGCCCATATATTTATAGATGGCAATTAAAATATCTTTAATTGAAATTCAACATTTTCAAAACCAGGAACAAAGTTTTAAAAAAAATTGATTTTCCCAGAAATTTAATTAGTAAAAAATAATAATAATTCAATAAAAGTTTTATAAATTAGTATTATGTTTTGTTCCTATAACATAAATTTTAAAACAGATTTATTTGAAATACATAAATTCCACTAAAATCCATTATTTTGTTCTGATTTAGTATGTGCTTGTGACCATTTTGAATTATAAGAATGGCCCAAGTCATAAATGACATTGATTATGAACATGTGATTTTAAAAAATGGTGGTTACAAAATCGTAAATTTCATCATTAATTGAAAAATCAAAATGCAAATTTCGCAATATTTAAAAATAAAAATCCAAATTTTGATTAATATTTAAAAAATAAAAAGCCTACATTTGATCAATATTTAAAAGAATACAAAATCTAAATGTCATCAATATTTAACAGTAAAAATTGTGATTAAGAAATCAAAAGGCAATTTACATTTTCTACTTTTAAAAAATTAAAATTGTGATTTTCAACAAAATTTCATCAAGTATTAAAAAATAAAAATCCTAACTAACCTATTTTTATTAATATTTCAAAAATAAAAAACCTAAATTTACATAAATCTTTTAAAAATCAAAAGGCAATTTATGTTTGCTATAATCCTATGAAAGAAAGTGAAAGGCAATTTACATTTGCTAGTTTAGAAAATTAAAAATATATATAAACCTATGAAATAATGCATTTTTTTTATCTTACCAAAAATTCTTGATTTGCAACTCTTTATAAAATTCATCAATTAAAGCTTACAATTTCCAAATGCTTAGATTAGAACTTGTAAAATACAAATTATAAAATATGCCAAAAGATTATAATTTATAAAATATGAATGTTAATAAATAATGATGGCACAAAGCACCACAGTTTGTGTGGAGGGGAAAGTATGGTTTGGCCAGCACAAAGTGATGGTATATATAGCGAACGGAAGGGATACAGAAGTCTGATCAAACCAAGCTTACAATTTCCAAACTCTTAAAAGATTATAACTTTTAAAATTACAATTATATTATATGCCCATATGAAATAAAGCATATTTTTACTAACTTACAATTTCTAAAATATGAGTTTACAAAATCAAAAAGCAATTCACATTTGTTATAACCCTATGAAAGAAATCAAAAAGCAAATTATGTTTTCTACTTTTAAAAAATAAAACTCATGATTTTCAACAATATTTCAAGTTAAGAATATATATATATATATGAAATAAGCATATTATTTTTACAAATAATAGGATTTTTGTTTTTTTTACCAAAAATTCTTAGTTTGCTATTCTTGATCAATAGAAGTCCATATGGGCTGTAGAAATCAGTTTGCTTCATTTCTCATGTTACAAAATCGCCATTATTTCACATTTAATATAAAAAAAAACAATTTTCAGTGATAATTATAAAGCAAAAATGCTATTTTCATACAGTTATACTTTATAAAATCATGTGACTAAATAGTTTAAATTAACATATGTTATAGCAATTTAAATTTTTATTTTATATGTTCCCTGAATCCAGAGAGAGTTACCTCATTCTGGAAAAGTGGTCAGTTTTAATATTTTTACTAAATCTTGGTCTGACCTGGGGTATGATTTATATGTAAATATTGATCACATTTCACTCCTCTCCTTGAATATCAGGATCTTGAAAATCTTATTAAAGATTAATATGATTTAATAAAGTAATATAAGTAATAAGTAATTAGACTTACAATAATTTGTAAAGAAATTTTTTTTTGAATCCTGTTACAAATATCATCCAACATAAGAGCTCATGAGAGCTTGAACATTCATTCTAATTAAAGTAAAAAAATGCATAATATAAATAATCAGCTCACAAAATAAATAATGATTAACATGAATGAATTTATGAGAGATGGGAGAGAACAAACAGCACTAATGAGAACTTTATATGTTAGAAAAGGAATATAAATGGGATTAGTTTATTAAAATATAGTTTGTATTAAAAAAAGAAAAATATATATGTAGTAGATATAAATAAATAAGTGCAGGTAGGCATTGGCATATAGTTAGAAATTTGCAGGCAAATAGTGTTGGGGAGAATGTGATGTGGAAAATTGGGTGAACATTTGTATTCAATTATAAATTTAAAAAAAGAATAAATTGGTAAAGTGATTAAATAAAAGTATTAAATTAAATAAATTAGTAAACCTATGGGTTGTAAATGAAATATAATATAAAAAGCCAAAAGGTATCAAAAAAGAAAGAAATTGTTTTAGAAATAAATGATTACAAAAAAGAGAGCTAAAATGGAGGCTCAGATTAAGGAAATAGAAAATGTTCCTAGCAAGAAACAAATTGAGGCTCAGATTAAGGAAATAGAAAATATTTTCAGTGAGGAACAACTAGAGGCTTAAATTAAGGAAATAATAAATGTTTCCAGTTAGGAACAAAGGGATGCTCAGATTAATAAAATAGAAAATTTTCCCAGTGAGGAACAGCAAAATAAAACTGAAAAGAAGGAAGTCACTAAAAAACAAAAACAAATAGTGATATTATAGTGCTGTTAACTAGAAAGTTTGAGAAACAGGCTGAAGATTATTAAAAAATGACTGAAGAGCTTAAAGATCAGAGTAAATATGGCCAAATAGCTTAAAAATCAGAGTAAAGAAACAGCCAAAGGGCTGAAAAATCAGAATAATAAAATGAACATAAAATTAGAAGGGCAAGCTGAAATGCTTGAAAAATTAAAAGATCAAGTCAAGATGGGTTATGATGGAATGAAAAAAAAATTATAAGAGAAATAAATGAGTATAAAATGCAAATAGAAAATCAAATTGAGATGGCTTATCAAATACACCTAAACCTCACTTAGCAATTAGCTACTTAGCAATATTTCACAATAGCAATCATCATCAATTTGTACCCACTACTTCAATTTACAATCGATTATTCACTATAAACGATGGAATTTTTTTTTAAAATTTAGAACATATAAACTTAAAATATATATAATTAATAAATCTATAATACTGTATACAGTACATATAAGTGTTGAATGCCTTTAAAAAAATTAAACTTTATTCAAATATAATGTACAGTACTTGGATTATTTAAATAAAATTTAATTTTTCTAAAGACATTCAACACTTATATTAGATGATGAAATAGTCCAGTATAGAACAACTAAAATACCATCATCACAAACTTTCAGGAAAACACTAAATAGGAATATTAAACTGCATGTGTGTCTTCCTTAATTACTGTATATTATGTTTAGAACACTTGGTAATTATGTAAAAATAGTTATTGATTTTGTAATTTCGTTTAAAATGTTGTTTATACCAAGTGGTTTCAAATCAAAAAACAAAAACAACATTTTAAAATGCCAATGTAGAATTAGAAAAAAGTTTAAAAAGAAAAACAGATTGCATTTAAATTAAGTGTTAATGAATACTTTTTTAATGTGTACTTTATTTTTTAGTTAGTGTAATATTTTAGCTTTAGGAACCGACCATTTTTTCCCATAGACCCCCATTATAAATACGTATTCTATATACAATATTTTTGCTAAACGATAAGTTTTGGAGAACCAATTGCCATCACTAAGTGAGGTAAAGGTGTAATAGAAAAAATAAAATAGAAAATGAAATACATATATCGCTAGTGTAAGAAGTGGTAGAAGAAACTAAGATAGCAAATAAAAAATATTTGAAGCCATTAAGGTCAAAATTAATAATTTAACAGAAAAAATAAATAAAATAAATATTAGCAAAGGTAGCAACAGACAAGCAGAGACATTAAGTAAAACAAAGATGCTGATTAAACTAAATAATTATGAACAGGTGAGTGTAAATGTAAACACACACATCTTAAGTAACTTAAAAATTGTAAATTAGTGTTTAAAAATTCACTTATTTTCTAGCCACAAGGATGAATCTCCAACAGAACACTTGAATAGCTTGGAGATGTATTTTGCCTTAAATCATATAGGCAAAGAGGCCATGATTGCAATTGCATGTAGCCATTTACAAAAAGGGTCTCAAGCTGGGTGGGATTCTTTATATAATAAACATATCACTTTCACAAATATAAATAAGCTTTATTAACTAGTTATTGATTGCCAGGAAAATATTTATCACTAGGTGTCACAAAATAAATGGTGGCCTGAGGAAGCTTTCACATCCTATTTCTGAAGGCAAGTAGCAAATTTACACTCCTTAACAGGCAACCCACTATTCAAACAACAAATTATTCAGATAGTGTGTCACAACTTCCCTTATAATGTTGAGCAAATGTTCATAGGTACTGAGAGAAAAAGAATGGAACCAATAGTGGAAATGTTGAGTGCTTTCAACAGTACCAATCTTACATATGATGTGAAAGATATGTGATTTAAATCTCAACCTAGAGAGCCAGCTATAAGTTCCATAAGATTTAGCCATAAAGTAAACTCGGGGAGTGGAGCCCCAAAAAGTCAATACTCCAATAGCCCTGAAAGAACAAAATTTTTTTGGTTCACCAGAAGTGATTCTGATATCACTCATAGAAGACAAGAAGAAAGACAAGGGGTGATTTACAATTTCCCAGCATGAGTTATTCACTCAAAAGAAAGAATAATAATGAACTGCCAGATAAAATTTAAATATGTAATTTGACAGATTTGCTGGCTTGACTTAATTAATCATGGCCAAGGATTTCGAATAAGGAAAAATGATTATCAATGTTTTTGTCTTAATAAATAATAATAATAATAATCATCATCATCATCATCATCAATATAAATACTTAAATTAAAGAATGTATTTTATTTCGAAAATATCAAAAGTAAAAATCCATGACAACCCCCTCAATTATGTTTACATTTATTATTTTGACAAATCCAACTACTAAGTCTATAAAACAATGGAGCATGACAAAAATAAATTCAAAAAAATAAAATGTTTTGAAAAAGAAAAAAAATATGAAATAGATTAAAAGAATGCATTCAAAATAAAACTCAAATAAATAAATGTGAAATTAATAGTAATAATAATAATAATAAAAATAAATTATTATAAAATATCCCAAATGTTATATTAAGATTGAGGTATGTGCATATGTAAATTGGGAAAAAATATGAATTTTAGATCAGATTTTGGGTTGGATCAAGCCTTTTCTTGTGGTGACTTTTCTCTATAGATGGGTCAGTGTGTAGATTGAATAATATTGATGATGATACACCAGTAAAAAAAGTCCTGGCCATGTAACAATAAATCTGGAAGAAAAATTTCCAGTAACTAAATAAAATAAATATTTTCCACAGTTGAATGTGCAGTAAAAGTAATTCTGTCATTTGCAGATTTAGAGTCCACATTCGTAATCCATAGTGCATAAAATTGGCCCCAGCTGTAATCACGACTTCTGTAAAAAATTAAAAGATTGGTTTAATCAACACAAAATTGATATATATGGTAAATTGCCTAATACTTTATTGGATACCTCTCTTGATATTACTATTTATTATTTAATAATGAAAGAAAAACCGGACATACACTTTGAAAAATAATTAAGTTATTTTATTAAGAATGTAAAGTTCTGAATACTTAGGTAAAGAGAATGACACATTTACATCTTCAATTGATGAGGGTTGTAATATTACAATGTGTATATATACACATTGCGTAAGTGTGTATATATATGAGTTACATGATTTTTTTAAAAATAAAACTATATATATTCATATTTAATAGTTTGAAGAAAAAAAATTAAAAGAAAAAGAAAAGTACAAATATTAATTATAACATATCTTTCTTTTCTTTTTTTTGTATTCTGTTTTAACATATAATTCTTTCAAAATTACTTTTGATTAAAAGCACTTTTAATTAAACGTTTATAATTAATTGAAACAAATTTTGTACAGTATGTAATTAGATTCTTGAGATCAAGATTCCACACATATAACTAATTTTGATATAATTAAAATTTGAAAAATAAGGGAATAAAAAATGTTACTAATTCAAAATAAAAATAAAACGAATTGATAACATGGGTTACAAATCGAGAAGTGGGCAGAATCAGAGGGTATATATACTGAAATCACCTATTGTTTAAAGATTAATATCCAGATATATAGAAACATATAGAAAAACATTAGAAAAGAAAAAAAGAAAGAACAGCAGCAGCAGAAAACAAAGAAGCAAAAGAAGAAAGCCAGTTGGTTGACCAAGGAGTCTATAAGTCAGCTAAAATGACTGAATCCATCAGGATAAAACAGTATATTTATCTGGTCATGTTGATAGAAAAATATGTGGCTAAATTAAAACTGAGAATTAAAAAGAATTGAATATCTCGAATTTTGTAAAATGGTACGGAAAGAGTTGAAAATGATATAAGAAAGTATAATTGTGAAATAGCAAGGAAAGCTGTAGAAGAAAATAAAAGTCTCAAAAATGTTAAACAAAATTTTGGTATTGGTAGGAAATTTCTATCTGCAATAAGAAAAAAAGATGGAATTATTACTAAAAAGAGAGATGACATCATGAAATTGGTAGAAGATTTTTATCAAGAATTATATAGTAATAAAGAACAAGTATCTCCTATATCTAGTACATCTCCGAATTGCCCAGGATTTTAAATGAAGTGAGACATGCAATTAAATGTATAAAGAAAGGAAAGGCTCCAGGTAATGATGGAATTATAATTGATATATTAAAAGAAGCAGGTGAAGAAATATAAATTTTTTAGCAAAGTTATATATCAAATGTCTAAATAATAAAGATTTACCGGATGATTGGAAGAATGCAGTAATAATATTGATATTTAAAAAAAGGTGATAAAGAATATATTAGAAATTATAGACCTATCAGCCTTTTGTCAGTTTTATATAAAATTTTTACCAAGATAATTAATTACAACTCATCTACAGAGAACATTGGATTTTCACCAACCAAAAGAACAAGCTGGATTTAAAAGTGGTTTTAGTACAGTAGATCATATCCAGGTATTGAGAGAAGTTATAGAAAGGACAAATGAATGTGAGTTGTCATTATGTTTTGGATTTGCAGATTATGAAAAGGCATTTGATTCTATAAACCTTTCTTCAGTGATTAACACATTGGATCATCAAGGTAAAGATCCAGGATATTGTCATATTTTAAAGAATATTTATAAAAATGCAACAGCAATAATTAGATTATATAATGATACTGGGAAAGTCAATATTGAGAAAGGTGTAAGACAAGGTGACTCCATATCTTCAAAACTTGTTACAGCAGTGCTGCAAGAAGTATTTTGTGGATTAAAATAGGAAACTAAAGGACTGAAAGTAAATGGAGATTATTTAAGTCATTTACATATCACAGATGATGTAGTTGTTTTTGAAAATAATGCTTCAGAGCTGCAGGAAATGTTGCAGTAGTTATCAGATGAATGTACGAAAGTAAAACTAATGATAAATGTTAAAAAGGCTAAAGTAATGTTTAATCGATTTGCTCAAATATATGAAAATAAAGATTGATTATGATGAATTAGAAGAAGTTAACAGTTACAAATACCATGGTCAGATTATTAATACTGATGGAAACACAATGGAGAAAATTAATCATAGAATTAAACTTGGTTGGAGTGCTTTTTGTAGAAATAACTTAATACTAAAAGGAAATATGCCTATGTGTTTGAAAAGGAAGGTTTTTAACAAATCTGTTTTACCAGTTCTTACTTCTGGATCTGAGACTTGAACACTTAATAGTAGAGCAATACAGAGACTTCAGACCACTCAAAGAAGTATGGAGAGATGTATTTTGGGAGTAACAAGAAGAGATCGAAAATGCAATGTATGGATAAGAGAACAAACAGGTGTTACTGACCTCATTGAAAAAATTAAAAGATTGAAGTGGAGTTGGGCTGGACATATTGCTAGAAGAGATGATAATAGATGGACAATTGAAATTTTAAACTGGATTCCAATAAATTGTAAAAGATCCAGAAAGAGACCACATGTGAGATGGATGAATAAAATAAGAAAGTGTGCAGGGGTGATGTGGAGAAAAGAAGCTAAAGATCAGAGAATATGGAGTAAACTTGGAGAGACCTTCTTCCTGCAGTGGATTGATAATGGTTAATGATGATGATTTTGAAATACGAACTCTAATGTATTTATATATTAGTTCACAGAGGGCGGTACTGGATTTCTTAACCATGTGGGGTGATTTAATGTTTAATATTTGTATATTTGTTTTAGTATAGCATTATGTACTGGGATTATTTTCTATACATTTGTTTTAGGTGGTTTAAAGATTAAAATTACTAATATCTCATTTACATAAAGTTTAGTTTATCTTTATATAATAATAAGAAAATATGTTTGTTTATAGCAAAAAGTTAGGATCATTGCTTGCTAAAATTTCAAATTCTTTGTTCAAGATCGTTCGGATTTCAATATATAGCATCATATAGCAGACAGGTCAAAGTGGTATCATTTTGATTTGGCTATTTTGAAATACAAACTCTAATGTATTTATATATTAGTTCACAGAGGTGGTACTGAATTTCTTAATCATATGGGGGGATTTAATGTTTACCATATACATATATATATATATATATAATGTTTACCATATACATATATATATATATATATAAGTATTTGAAAGTCAGGCATTCTTCACAATTCTGGGAGATTAATTGTAAGTATAGGGGATTTGAACTCAGAATTTCAAGCACCCTTCCACTATTCACACTATCACATACAAATGATACACTCCCAGGTTTGTGAAGAGTGCCTGGTTTTCAAATGTGTCATCAGGCTTGTATCCTGCCCATCTTTCTTCTATGTATTTAAATGGATAAGGTCCTATACATGAGAAGTCAGAGTGACTTGAGGTCAACATGGGTTATCACAATAATATTGGCTTCAGCATGGGATTTGGGTTTTTATCATCAGATTTTCAATGATATAGATGGCTGGAAAGTTGGAGGTTGGAGTGGATTGAGGCCTTCCATTAAGGTGTGAAGATTCACTATCTTAATATAAACTGATCACTGATGATATGTATGTGTGGGAGATGATAATGTGGACCAACTGGTGAGTGCTGGTTTAGCATGAAATATGTATATTGGTGATTATTTATCTTTTCTACATGTGGGTGCTCATGTGTATCAGTTGTATGAGATAATATGAATAGTTGAAAAGTGCTTGAAACTCTGATTTCAAATCCCCTATACTTACAATTAAGCTCCCAGGTTTGTGAAGAGTGCCTGGTTTTCAAATATTTACATATCAGGCTTGTATCCTTCCCATTTCTCTTCTATGTATTTAAATGGATAAGGTCCTGTACATGAAGGGTCAAAGTGACTTGAGGTCAAAATTGGAAACAGCATGGGGTTTAGGTGTTCATCAAAAGATTTTCAATGATATGGATGGCTGGAAAGTTGAAGGTTGGAGTGGATTGGGGTCTGTCCATTAAGACGTGAAGATTTTCCCTCTTAATATAAACTGAGCACTGTTTATACATGTGTAGGAGATGTTAATCTGGACCAACTGATGAGTGCTGGTTTAGCATGAAATATGCATATTGGTGATTATTCATATTTTCTACATGTGTGTGGTTATGTTTATCAGTTGTATGAGATAATGTGGATAGTTGAAGGCTGCTTGAAAGTCTGAGTTCAAATTCCCTATACTTACAATTAAGCTCCCAGGTTTGTGAAGAGTGCCTGTTTTTCAAATATTTACATATCAGGCTTGTATCCTGCACACCCCTCTTCTATGTCTGTAAATAGATAAGGTCATATACATGATGGGTCAAAGTCACTTGAGGTCAACATAGGTATGGCAATAAAATTCACATTAGCATGGGATTTGGGTTTTCATCATCAGATTTTCAATGATATGGTTGACTGGAAAGTTGTAGCTTGGAGTGAATTGGGGCCTGTCCATTAAGGTGTCAAGATTTTCTATCTTAATTTAAACTGAGCACTGATTGTATATATGTGTGGGAGATGATAATATGGACCACCTGATGAGTGCTGGTTTAGCATGAAATGTGTATATTGTTGATTATTTATCTTTTCTATATGTGTGTGTTATGTGTATCAATTGTATGAGATAGTATGGATAGTTGAAGGGTGCTTGAAAATCTTGAGTTCAAATCTCATATATATATATATATATATATTG